>JASCZW010004538.1:0-161691 GCA_034211315.2 Aedes japonicus | reverse complement strand
GTAATTCATTTGAAATGGAAAGAAATAGAAGAAGCCTATTTGTGGAGCTTGACTCCAGAAATTCAACAAGTTGTTGATTGCCTTAAATTAAAGTCCGTAGAAGAACTTCCGCTGTCGTACCGAACTATTCGAAATGAACTCCCCATGGAAGCGAGTGATCAGAAAGGAATTGCCCGTCGTTCCTGGGAGCAAATAGCAATAGACTTCTTGGGCCCTCTTACGGAAGCGGAGGAATATTTGTTGGTATGTGTCGATTACTACGGCCGCTACGTAGAGGTAGCTGAGATGATGAATATTTCAACCAAAGCAGCCGCTCATGAATCAAGCTAACCATTTTTCATCGCGTTGCGAGACTGCCTTGTTTCGTTGCGGGCTGATAACCGACCTAAATTTTCGTCGGATGAATTTAAGATGTTTTGTACTGAACACGAATTCAGTTGGTAAGCACGATACCACATTGGCCCCAGATGAACGCGAGGAAGTTGAACGGCAAAACCGCTCTATGCCAAGATGAAAGATAGCACAGGAGCGTGGCAAGATTAGGCGTAAGAATTACGCCAATACCTTCTCATGTATCACACTGCTAACCATACCACAATCTGGGAAACCACCATCAGAACTGAACAATAAGAAAAACTTTACCTCTGATTTTCCAACGGTACTCTGGACTCATCTAATTAGTAAAATTAGTTGTTTTGGTACGTGAAGCATAGAAATTGACGTCTTTTAAAATTGAAAACATTGGGTCGTAATTCCTCGCCACTCGATTAACGAAACTGAAGAGCGCAGGCGAAACAGCAAACAAGATACCAGAAAGTCATAATTTAACGGCGAGTTTCCAAGTGCTGGCAGTTTAACGGGCAGAAACTCCCAAGGCGTGAATCTATACATATAATAAATAAATTTCTGTCTGTCTGTCTGAACCGTATAGACTCGGAGACTACTGAACCGATCGACGTGGAAATTTGTATGCAGGAGTTTTGGGGCATTGGAAGGATCTTATGAAAGTAAAAACCCTCTCATCTCTGTGAAGGGGTTCCCATACAAACGAAACACAAATTTCTGCTAACTCGATAACCAATTAAGCAAATGGATCAAACTGGCATGTAGAAGTTTTTGAAGAAATGTTTCAGCGGTAGTTTGAGACTTCTCCCCATTCAGAACGAGGGGTCTTTCATACAAATGAAACACAAGTTTTCTGACGCCTCCCTATCAGGAAGGGATGGATCTCATACAAATGAAACATTTTTTTTGCATAACTCGAGAACTTATCAAACAAAGGAACCAAATCTGGCATGGGCAGGTTTTTGAAGGCAAGAAATGCTTTTATAGTATTTTAGACCCTCTTCTTTCTTGAAAAGAGGGACTCCCATACAAATGACACACATTTCAACCAAACCTGAGGAACTATCCCTACAGCTATTCAAATTTGTGTGAGGGTTTTTGGGATCTTGAAAGGATCTGCAAGATAGTTCGAAATTCCTCCTCCCCTCTCTGGAATAGAGGGCTCCCATACAAATCATGTATCGAGACTCCTCCCTCGTATGAAAAGGGGCTCTAATTAAAATAAAACACAAAATTTCAGCATAATTCGAAAACAAATCAAGAAAATGGAACCAAATTTGACATGTAGGGATTTTTGAAGGCAGAATTTTTCTTAGGTGTTTCGAGACCCCTCTACTCTGGAGGAGAACAGGAGGATCTCTCAAACATAAGAAACAGCAATTTGGACCAATCAATGCGAATTATCCATGCAACTGAAATACCACATATGTATTTCTCGGGTAGACAAAATGTTCCTAAAGAAGTTTGACCTCCGTTTTTTTTTTTTTTTTTTGAAGATATAACACACATTAGCAAACAAAACTATTTCAACTAAGTTATTCTGAAAAAAAAATTATAACCGCGCCAGTTTTATTAAAAAATTTTATTCATAGAGATGCATTCGTAGCAATGCTCGCACCGAGTTCAGCTAGCAACACTATAAAAACAAACAGGATTTGTCTAAAAACACTTTACGCCGCTTGCCAGATCCTCTCTGTTGAGGCACTCTGATGGCCACCCAATCGCGGTGGCCCAATCGACTGATGCCATTGATGTTGTGCAGTTCACTAGATGTTGGGCCTCGCTTACCTTCAACGACGACTCACCGCACTGCATGTAGTACAAACTGCCGCATCGACCTCCCGTGGCAACAACATCACCAGTAGCATCGATCACTTGGCAGCACGTATCGTCGAACATCACCGTCAACTGTTTCTGCGCTAGCTTGCTGACGGATATCAGGCTGGTGGACAACCCACGTATTTCACGTCCGCCATGGTGATCCGGACCGCTTCATTATTGGCGTCAACACCAATCAGCACTCCGCTCCCCTCACCATGTATTTGCACTTTCTTGCCATCGGCCACTGTGATCCAGCCACCGGAAATTCACGCCTTGTCACCGGTCATATGGGCACTTACCCGGCTATCGATGACCCACCATGAACATTTTGCGCCGACAACGAAAGCTACGCTGCGACCGTCACTGTGGGTGCCTTTGGCTTTCGGCGTTTTTCGGCCCATTCTCTCGAATTGCCATCACTCTCCTGACTTGGAGGCAAGCAGCTTCAGCAGCCCTAAGTTTGCACCTTTAAACTGAAGAAATGATCCATTAAAATTGAAATTCATTCCATAAAAAACGTATTCATGACCCATTAAACTCTGGTCAATATCCATAATAAAATGGATATGAGCCATAACATTTATCAATGTGATCCGTAATTTATATAAAATTTAGCAATAAAATGTCAAAAAAGTACCGTTATATATCTAGGGTATGATCAATAGAACTGTACGGATTACCCATAAACATCTACCGAATGTTCCATAAAAGGTTCAATATAATTCCTTAAAGTTGTAAAATTGATCCTTAGAATGTAACGTTTGTGAACTTAAATATATACACATGATCAATAAATTATTGATCCAATCGTCAATGATCCATTATAGTTTTGAAAACTTAACCACAAGCTTCTAAATATGGCCCATAGGAAATAAATTTGGGCATTTAAAATAATATGTAGGATCCATAAATTGTGCCAGAATTATTACAATGTTGAGTTTATATTTTTTTTAATTTTGGCAACGGGGAAATCGATCCTTGACTGCGCTACTACTCAGATCTATTAACATGTCCGTCTCTTTAGCTATGCGGTTCAAATATTGCTATTAAAGAAGGATTGCTTTTTAGAAGATTTTAAATTTTTCAGAGAGCTGATTTACTTTCACGATTTCACGTTCTTTTACGACCGCAACTGCGACACATGTTTCCCAATAAATTTGTTAAAGTTTGCATGTAACGAACTAGTGAAGATTTTCCTATATTAATCTTATCATTTTGCAACCATCCTACTTGAAATTAAACAATGAACAGGTGACAGGATTAGCTAAGTTATGTTTGTTGTTGTTATTAAAGTAAGCAAACATTATTAGAAAACGAAACCGATCCTTCAACTGCCCAATTGTTTGATTCATCGTAGGATGAATAAAGGAACAATGAGATTAATATGGGGACAGTTACTCTACATGTCAAATTTAAGGCTTGATCAAACTGTTATTTAAGATTTTTTTTATAAAATTATGCCGGGCAAACGCTTGCCGTCCAACTCGCTATCGCTCGTCGGACCTAACTACAAAAAACATCCTCCGTTTGCATTATACCGGGCAAATGCTTGAATCAGTCGTTAACTTGAATACGATATCGGAAACTTCGACCGCTTTCTAATTCCTTCGTTCTTCAATCCTCAACTGCTCAGCAGGCAACATTGATATTTTTAGCACTTGAGTACATCATAACAAATCGTGGCTACTATGTCACATTGTACAATATAGTGTGTCTAACTGAGGAGCTGTTTGATTTTTTTTCTTCTGAAAACTAATGTTTGAAAAATTGTAGTTAAGAAAATTTTCTATAAGAATAATTTGCTACGGATCATTTATATGAGTTTATAGATTATTATTCATTGTTTTATGGATCATAGACAATTTATTTATGGAACATTTTTAATAATTTATGAATCATGTGCACGTATTTTAGTGCACAAATGTTACATTCTGTGGATCAATTTTACAACTATAAGGAATGATATTAAACCTTTTATGGAACATTCGCTATATGTTTATGGGTAATCCATACTATTTTTATTGATCATACCCTAGATATATAACGGTACTTTTTTGACATTTTATTGCTAAATTTTAAATAAATTATGGATCACATTGATAAATTTTACGGATCATATCCATTTTATTACGGATATTGACCAGAGTTTTATGGGTCATGAGTGCGTTTTTTGTGGAACGATTTTAAGTTTTTAATGTATCATTTATTAGTTTTTATATGCAAAAGTATGTTTGCCAGCAGCTTCCTGCAATTCCGGCGGAGATGACCGGGCTTCTTGCAGTGGTGACACACTTGAGTCTCCTTAGCGCTGTTCGACTTACTCTCCGTCGACCGCATCGCCTTTTCCGATTTCTACCTTGACATCCCCTCGCTCGAGCCGACGATGGTATCTCACTCGTCAATGCCAGTAACTTCGCTTTCAACGCTACGTCCACGAGGGAGATGTCGTTATCTGACCGTGAATCGAGCGCAGAGACAATGCTGTCGAACGACGGGGGTAGACTACGGAGCAGCATGCATATTTGCGTGTCCTTATCCAGGTCCCTTCCATCAGCGGATCGGGATGTTTTCTGATGGTAGCTTCGGAGCGCGTTGAATACTCCTTTTGTGGTGGTTTTTCCTTTCACCAGCGGCAGCTGGCTGTCCTCCAACAAGAGCACCAACGTGGCTCGCGCTTTCCGATCGGCGGCTTTCCACTCGGCGAATTCACCGTCATCCACATCGTCCTCCTCCGGGGGCTCGTCCTCGATGACGCGCCATAAGTCTTCTCGACAAAGCAGCATTTCCACTCGCACATACAGTTCACAGGGAGCGGAAAAAAACACTTAGCTCACGCAACCACTTCGGCTCTCTTGGCCGGAACACTTTTCGCACTTTCTGTCCCGTTCCAAAAATGGGCCCATAACCTGTTGGCGCAGGTAAATAAAACAGCAGCAGAGGAACAGCGTATGAAAATCGGGATAGGAAGTGTGAAAAAACACGCGAGAAAACTGCGATTAACAACGTTTTATTTACGATACAGAAAAATACACGTTTGGCCGCGATGTTAACAAACTTGCGAATGGTGAAAAAGTAAGTTTTTTGAAAATCACTCCCGATTTCGACAATTTATATCTAACAACCCAACCTAACCTTCCAGAAACATATGGTAAGTTTTTTCCTGAACTAAGTTACTTTCTAAACTTCTGATAAGTCCCATCCTTAACTGCAAGGACTATTCCTCCAAAATTTTGGGAGATTTCTCTCCAGAATTTCTTGGAAACTCGCTTCAAAGTTCCTTGGAAGTTTCTTCCTGAACTTCTGAAAAGTCCTCTTCTGAACTTCATGGAAGATTTTTCCTGAACTAAAGGGAAGTTTTTTTTCCTGAATTTCTGAGATATTTCTACTTGAACTACTGGGAAGTACCCCATATTCTTCTGAAAAAGCTTCTTCCTGTTTTTCTGAAAATCATTTACCTGAAGTTCTGGGAGAAATCCTCATTCTAAAATTCAGGAATGTTCGATTCTGAACTTTAAGAAAGCTCTCTAGTACTTCTGGGTAGTTCCAACTAAACATTCGGGAAGGTTTCCTTCGGAACTTCTGTGTATCTCCTGAAACTTTGGAGAATTTCCTTCTGAAACTTATGGATAGTGCTCTCTAGTAAGTTTATTGCAGAAATTTGGCAAGGTTATTTCTGAGCTGGGCCTACTTTCCAAATATCAAGTAGGAAATAATTCTTTCTAAACTTTTAATAAATCCCATCCAGAACATCGAAGAAAATTTACAGAAGCTTTGGGAATTTCCTTTCCAAAATTTTAAGGAAAAATTCCTTAAATTTGTTGGAAGTTTCATCCTGAACTTCTGCGAAATCCTGAACTCTTGGGAAATTTTCTCCTAAACTTCGGGGAAGGTTGATCCTGAACTTTTTTAGAAACTCTTGCTCAAACCACTAGGAAGTACTTCCTATGCTTCTGGAATATTTCTTTCTGTCATTTGGAGAAGTTTCTTCTTAAAAGAGAAGTTTATTCCTGAACTGTTTTTGAAATTTTGAAATGTTCGGAAAAGCTCTGGAAAGTCCATCCCTAAACTTCATAGTAGGTCTTTCCAGAATTTGGTTTTGGAACTCTTTCCAGAAATTTAAGAAGGATCTTCCCAGATTTTTGGAAAAACTTCCCCTAAGTTCTGGAAAAAACATACCAGGGAGAGCACTAGCTATAATTTCACAAAATCAAGAACAAATGTCCACAAAGCTCAAGACGATACACACTTAGATTTTTTTACAGAAATCTGTAAAATTTTACCAAGCTCTCATAAGCCAAACGATCAGTAATCCGATTTAACGGATTTCGGTGAAATTTCAAAGTTTTCTATAAAATAATTACCGGAGTTCGGTTAAATTTTACCGAAATCCGTTAAATCGGATTACCGATTGTACAGCTGTGGAGAATTCGGTGAAATTTAACTAGATTTCTATAAAAAAAATCTGAGAGTGTATCGTCTTGAGCTTTGTGGATATTTGTTCCGGTTTTTTTGAGAAATCATAGGTACTGCCTTCCCTGAGACGTTTTTTCCCGGAACTTCGGGGAAGTTTTTCCAAACATTCTGGGAAGTTCCATCTTAAAATTCTGGAAAGAGTTCCAGAACCTCTGGAAAGTTCCGAACTACTAAGAAGTCCTCATACCTAAACTTCTTCTTGAATCTCTGAAAAATTCTCTCCTGATGTTCGGGGAAGTTCTCCCCTGAATATCTGGGTAGTATTATATTGCAATTCAGGGACGTTTGGTCCAGATTGCTAAAAAATAGTCCTACTTGAACTACTAAGAAGTGCTTCCTATAATTCTGAGATGTTTCGCCTGAATTTCGGAGAAGTTTCTTTCGAGGAATTCTCTTCCAGAAAGTAACTTCCTGAAGCTCTGGGAAGTCTTCCTTGAATTTTCTAGGATATGCCCAAAAGTCTGGGTAGTTTCTATCTATACTTCTAGAAATCTATGACAAATTTTATAAACCACCTAGCTCCAGGATAAATTTCCAAATATCAGGTAAGGAAACGGAACCTATTCTCACCATAGTAGCATATATCCATCATATTCTGCAGCCATCCAACTTTAAACGTAAAAACATGTTTAATTTCTCCAATTAATGGACGCAGGAACCAAGAATATACAATCCTGGCAAATAAAATTAGGTCTTGAATATAATTAAAAGCTACAAAAACGTTTCGGAGACTTAAATTTCGTAAAAATAATGAGCAGCCAGAATTTCAACACAATTGCTTACCTTTGCACTACAAATTCGTCGTATTGATCTAACCGTACTAGGGAATATACTCGAGCCAGACTCCAAGTTTTCTCTTTAATTGCACTATATCCTCACACATTTTCGGTGCGTAATTGCACAAACCATAAAAATCACACTTCACTTATTAAACTAGCCACACGAGAATCAACGAATACGTGATAAAATACTAGAAAACTGTGGGATTAATTTTAACAATAAATTAAATACGATTGCACCTATTCTGAACCGTGTTTACAATCGACGTAATCGCTTGATGTTGCACTGCTCATATACTGTATAGCAAACACATCAACGCTGGTGTGCGTGTTCAATCATTCATAGAGCATTATATGCCCAACGTTATGGTGAGCCTTGATGTCGATATTCTCATGGAAAAATAAAAAACAAACCCTTTCATTTTGTCTTGGTTATATTCATGTTATCCAACACACGTGAAGTGCTGTCAAATGATCTACTTCATTTTTGGGTGTAGTAGTGAAGAGCGTAAACTTGTTTGTATTTTTTCTTGATTAAAATCAGTACGATTAACATGTACACAGATGAGATTAATGGTTTTCGTGATATTATTAATATAGGTACATAGCAGTGGCAACTTTTCCGTATTTAATTGTAAGAAAATGATCAGAATCGAATGTTTTATGTGTTGCTATACGATTAACGCTAAGTGGACGAATAAATTGTGAATAACTTGTGTCCTCAGTGTTCGGTATTCAGTGCATATTCACCAATTTCCACTGGAGGTCCGCTTATTGAGCTCAAGATAGGTTCCGCTTCCCTACAAATGTACTGAAATAATACGCCTAAAATAAAAGTTGCAAGATTAATTTCAAAAGCTCATCACCTTTAATGTTGTTCTGAGTCTCCGTGAGGCCACCGAACAACAAAAAGAGAAAAGAGAGCCAATTTAGGATCACAAAAGTGATAGTATTCAAGCCAGAAAATAATATTTACTTTTTGCAATTCCGACCCAAGGCGCATTCATAGATGGTCCTAATGAATCGAGCTCTTTGTCAATTTCCTACTTTTACCTGCTTAACATTAATTTTACTCCACGCCACAAAAGCCTCTGGCCGATGTACCGCAGAACTGAGCCATTCGAATCTGATGATAATTTTATTGTTTTACTAGGATTGGACATTTATTGCGTTGAAAAAAACTGTTCAGGTTATTCACCTGCAATAATAAATGCTAGGTTTTTCATCAGGGTGAATCTATAATTGAGGATCCTCCGGGCTCACTCTTTCATTCATAAACCAATCACCTTTACGTTTTTCATTCTACTATTGGTAGAGTATGCTAGCCAGCACTGTTGAGTTTCGATCTGTACTAAAGAATGCCTCGTAAGTTTTATAATGGCGCTGTAATGAATGAAAGAGAGCGAGCCCAGAGAGAATCTCTCAATTGTAGATACGCCCTAATGAAAAAAAACCCTTGAATGGTTTAGCGTATGTCTTGCCTTGCTCAGTCAATTACCACTAACCGATGGAAAACGCGTATCAAAACAAACTCTTACTCGGTAAAATGTGTCAGATCAGTCACTAGTTTCCGAGCGGTCGATTAAGTCGATCAACTATACAAAATTTCTTCAATCACGACACCCGTTAAAGCAAAATATAGCTGTCAAGGAAAGTGACGGTCGACTTGACGTCCTTAATTGGCCCCTATTATTAAAATAGTGATCGAGTCTTTTAAAAAGATCTTTTGCCAACCATGTAATTCAAATTCAATTTATGATAAGGCGCGTAAACAAAGGTTTCAAGTAAAATTAAGTTTCTCAAATAAGAAATAGACGCAATCCGACCAAGTTTGATTGAATTAATTTTCTCCTTTCTTTCGACTGATGTTAATGCTCTGAAGGTCGCTTGAACGTCTCAAATTCAAATCACCGAAACTTACATAAGGTTTTGGTAGTGTGTATTATGTTATAATCATTACGTAATGTTAATTTTTGGGAAACGTATTTGTCGATATCGGGAACAGCATTCCGATAAATGTATCAATTCGGAAAAATGTACAGGTACTGGGAAATGTCATTCAGAAAAATTAATAATTCCAGCAAATGGATTAATTACCAAATCAGAAATGAATGCTCCTAAGTACAACCGTTTGTTTGTAAGAGCCGTCAAGACCAAGGCGCCAATTGAATTATAATATTTCTTAGTGTGTCGTTAGAATCATTCACCTATGGCCAGATTCCGAATGATTACTCGTCGTGACTTTCCTGCAATAGGACACTGCATATATTCATCTATGAAATTCCATGTGTTGATATGCTTATACGTATTCTAGCCGAATGAACATCTGTATTCGTATTTGTTTTTTATGTAGTTTTATGCTTTGAAACATACGAGAGGATTTTTCGTTGCACAGAATCTTTCCCAAAAAGCCAGTACGGGAACAAGTCTGTGGAAAGCGGAATCAAAATACTACCGCTTTCATTTCACTCGCTTTTATACACTGTGAACTGTTGTTTATTGTTGTAGCTATGTCGTAACCACGGAATATCTAAGCCTGCTGAATCCACCATCTGCCGAACGGGAATTTGTTTTTATTTCTTTCACATTCCATCCGCTTTCTACTGGTGGAACGGCGGAAAAGTTGGAAACATTTTTCACCAAACGTTTTTTTTTTTCTTTATATAAATTTTGCCCAACGGTTGCTGATCAAACCCGTTTTCAGCATCCGGTTGGATTCACTTTCATTTACAAGAGACGGACAGCGACTGAGAGGGCATTTATCCTGGACCACGATGTGTTTCCGCCCAAGGACATCCGGGGAAAAATAGCACAATGTAGTTCGTTTATACAATTTTATGCAATTTGTTGTGAAGGTAATGGCTTTCCAGATTAGAGCAACGAAAGAGAAGTGCTTCCGGAGAAAAAAAAATACGTACGGATACTATCCGGACCGACGAAAGAATAAATCTATTTTCAATTTACGATTTCAAAGCATTCCTTTGGTGGGTTTTATTTTACAGCTTGTTCCTCAGAGGATTGCGGTTCACCGCAATCACCAGGAAAAAAACTCAAACCTGTATGCTATTCATGCTCACATTCCTAAACATGCAGAATCGGGCTGGGAAAATGAGAAAAAAAATCAATTCATTCAAATTTGCCCAAGCGGTACAGAGGATTCTCTTAACGGTATAACACAGGATTTCGTTTTCATACGAATATTTGAAACAGTCGACTGGCAGTGGAAACTCTTTCTAAAAGTAACAAAACGGTTAATTGTTTGCTAGCTAAGCGAAGAGCTCTAAAATTCATTCCTCGGCGAACATGGAACGCACAAATTGAATTTCGAACACCGAGGTTCTATTGTTCGATGTTTGTTTGAATATTTCATCTGCCTGAACAAACACAGAAGAACGAATCAACCGCCATTCAGCAGCACTTCACCACCATCGTCATCGTCGTCGGAACGCAGCAAACAATAAAGATTATTCTGCCAAATACAAATTATCTAGAAAATTGAATAAAATCTTTCCTGTGGAGTGTGTCTTTATTTTCACATCTCGAGTGCCAGCGAAAACAATTACTGAAGGCGTTTTCCCTCTTTTCGCCGCAACCGTTCCATAGATCCATTATTGGCTTCCACCCATGGGAAGTGGAAAGTGTACTTCAAATCCTGTGCCAAAATCATGAACACGCACGACCAGTGGCGTAGCGGAATGGGATGAAAGGGGAGCTGACGGTTGACAGTTGCACTCCGGTGCTTACTTTGAGTATTCTGAATAGTCGTCAACGTTTGCCTGTATGTTTTGAGCACGCTTCATACGGTGTTTCTAGAAAAATTCAACACTTAAGCCACGATGGATTTTTAAAGTTACGCTCCTCTTGCATTATAACTGTTTCCAAAACGAGATTCATTCATTCTATAAACGTGTCTTTAAATTGTACGTCTGCTGTGAACATTTTAGTTCATTCGAGACGACATGAGAATCGCATGCGTGCTTCTTGCTAATCAGCTTGGTGAGTGTGTGTGTGTGTGTGTGTGTGTGTGTGTGTGTGTGTGTGTGTGTGTGTGTGTGTGTGTGTGTGTGTGTGTGTGTGGCTGTGTGAGTAACTTAATTCAACCTAAACAGCGTCTAGCGGGTGGCCACCAAATAGCGGGAATGGAAAGAATGGTTTCGGAAAAAAAACAAAGAAGTACAGTTCAATCAGATTTATTTTATATAAAGGGTTATGCAGTCTTCAAACTTAGTTTAATTAATATTATCATATGAGCCAGCGGGTTCTCCCTTAGCTTAGTCGGTAAAGGCGTAGCTACAAAGCAATACCATGCTGGAGGTGATTAAGTTCGATTCCCGATATGGTCTAGGAATTTATCGTTAAATTAAATTTCTCGACTCCCTGGAGATAGGGTGTGATTATATTTGCCACATAATCATAGTAATGCATAAATGGTACCTAGCACCGGAAGCTCTCAATTAATAACTGTGAAAGTGCATTTAGAACAATAAGGGCATCTTCAACGGTGGTCCAAACTGTGGTTTGGATTTATTTTTTTAGCCCAAACGCAAAATCGTCGTTGCATCGGTGTTGTAAATTTGGTTTTATACCAGATCTATTTTGCATCATTTTAAATCTGGTATATGTTTTGATTTATTCTTGCAGCAATTTGAAACAAGAAAAATACCGTTCCACCACACTACACGCTTCTTGATATAACCAATTAATAAGTAAAATTTCAGCTGCTACTAAACAAAAATTCTACTTTATTGAGTATATTCTGAGGTATATTCATAACCAAAAAGTTGCCGGGTTTGGTGCGAAAAATGATGGCGCCGGACAGAAAGTGGTATTGCTCACTTCGGATGCTGATAATAACCTCAAGTAGCTCACGGTGCTTTTATGTTTCATTCGTTTATAACTAATACTTCTCTTAGTATATACAACCACTGTATTTTCCGGAAAAAGCTGACTAGTTCAAAATACGAAGGCTCCCAGAATTGTGGCTTTTGTGAATTTTACGAAAAATTCCGACAAATTTCGATTCCGAATAGTGTTTCGATTGCTGGTAAATGAAAAATCATTAAGTCATCAAAGTGAACAACTGGTTTTTTGATGGATTGACCATGAGTGGCACTCGCAAATAGCTCATACAGATAAATTTTAGAGAAACCTGTTATATTGGAGCTTTCAGCAGATTTACTAGCGGGTCAGAATATTCAGACTTATCTTCTGGAAGAGGGAATACATTTTACAGTGGCAGTTTTGATAAGCTTTCTAGGAGAAACCAATCATATCTTGAAAATACATTCAATTCGTATTTCTCGGAAGTTCGAAAACACTTTGATTTTTTTCAGGAATCTATTAGACAATCCTATGCATTTCTCAGCAAATACATTAATTGGTCAAAATTTATATAAGCTTCTTAAAACAGAACAAACTCTTTAAGAAATATGTTCTAACATACAATGAACACATATAATGAACTTGACAGAAGTTGACTAAGCTTCTAAGAAATTGAATAAATTTTTTGGAAGTATCAAGATAATCAATCTCTCTCTCTCTCTCTCTCTCTCTCTCTATTTTGAGAAGAGAAGCGGTGGAACTTCAGAGATATTCATTGAAATGCCGAAAAATTCTCAATGTTTCTGGAAATTTAATCATCCGATGAGCAGAAAAAACTTTCTGGAAATTGCCGGAACTTTGAGAACAGATTTAGCCAGAATATTACATATATTTTAATAATTTACGAAACATTGAAATATGGTCGATTTGCAAAACTTTTAATAAGTTGGTGGAATTCCTGTGAAATAAATAGCATTTCCAAAATAGTGTTAATGTTGTTTGTTGTAGGAAGTACTTATTGGATTTTCACAGATTGTGATACGACGGAAATTCTAAGAAATTGATTAAACACTGTAAAAAAGTAGTTGATTTTGTGATTCTCGTTTCGATTCGGTACGAAAAATTATCGATTTGTAAAAAGTTTAATCCTAGAGGGTTTGAGGTGTTTAGTGGAATACCTGTAACTAGAAATTAGTAGAAGAATTAGTATCTTCCATTTAATTCCAACTACCTTTGCTTATCTTCGACAGATACGCGTATTTCGTCTACAATGTGCAGACTTCTTCAGTGTCTCGTACTAAGTCAAGTCGAGTTATTAGTACGAGACACTGAAGAAGTCTGCACATTGTAGACGAAATACGCGTATCTGTCGAAGATAAGCAAAGGTAGTTGGAATTAAATGGAAGATACTAATTCTTCTTCTAATTTCTAGTTAAGAAGTTTAAGTTTTTCTCAAATACTTAAGTACCCTCAGCATCTGAAATGTTCCTTGAATTATTGGAAAGTGTCTCGAGGTGCCGATAAGATTCCTGAGCTTCTAAGAAGCTCCCTATACTTATGGTAAAATTCTTGGAATATTTCCTGGATTTTTGGGAATGCTAAAAAAATCCCTAGAAGATCCTGAATTTCTGGACATTCTCTGAAATTCTTGGAAGTTCCCCGATTTTTGAGGAAGTTTTCTAAAATGTTTGGAAGATTCGTGCACTTCTGCAAAACTTCCTGAGTTTCTGGAAAGATTTTTGCGCTTTTGTTAAGTTACCTAAACCTTTAGGAAGTTACCTAAACTTCTAAGAAGTTCTCTAAACGCGTAAGATGTTCGCTGAGCTTCTGAAAAGTTTCCTGATCTTTGGGAAAGTTTCCTGAACTTTGTGGATGTTTTCTGAAGTTCTGGATAGTTTCCTGAATTTCTGAGAAGTACCCTGAACTAAAAGAAAACTCTTTGAACTCCTACAAAATTCCTGAACGTCCAAAAAGTTTCCTATACTGCTGGGATGATTTATGAACTTCGGAGAAGATTTCTGGACCTCAAGAAAGATCCGCACACTTTTGAAAAGCTTCATAAATTTCTGGAGAATTATCTAAACTTGTGGGATGTTCTTTAATTTTCTGGAAAGTTCCCCGAACTTTTGGGAGGTTCTTTGTAATTCTTGAAATTTCCTTGAACATCTTGGGTAGCTCTGTAAATTTTTGAGAAATATCCAAAAAAATCTGATAAGTTTTATGAATTCCCGAGAAGCTCCCTAAACGTCTGGAGAGTTGCATGAGGAAGAAGCTTTAATTTTTTGGAAGTTCCCAGAAGTCATGCATTTCTGGCAAATGAGTTTCCGAGAAATATCCTGAATTTCAGTGAAGTTGCTAAACTGCTGGGAAAAACCCTTAACTTATGGGATGTTCCTTGGTTTTCTGGATACTACCTTGATTTTCTACTGGAAAACTTCTGGGAACTGCGGCCCGTAAGTTTTCAAGATGGCTTTGCAAAAATTTCTCCGGGTCAGTGGGCTGGTTGACTCCCGAATGTTTACATTTTCGTCGGTAAATAAATATATAAATAAATAATATCCAGGACCATCGACGCAAAAAGTGCACATCGTCGCAAGTTGGTGTGCCGCAAAAGTAGTCCTGGAACAGCTTCTGATGACCGGAACAAAATCACAGTCGACATAGGGGCGCCTCCCATCACGTGACCCACTCCGTTGTTGGTCTAGTTTAGCTGGTTCTGTTTATTTTTTGCTGATGCAAATCATGTATACAGTTGTTCCAAAAATAAATAGATCACCGCTGAAGATGCCCTAAGTTGAGAGCAAGCAATAAGCCAAATGTAGAAGCTATAAGCTTGAAATGCTAAAAGAAGAAGAATAAGATGGGCCGTGCGGCGCAGGTTAGTCCTGAAGGTAGCTCATGAGCACTGGACGGCTGTCACATCAATTTTTCGGATGCTGCTTCTGATTCTGTTGATGAGTTGCTTCGTGTCCTTGGCCTTCCAATTACCTTTGTATGAAGTGGACCTCAATAGACCAAAAAAGTCCTTGATAGGACGAAACTGCGGTAGATTAGTAGGATTCCGGTCTTTTGGCACAAATGGTAAATTTTGGCTCTACACGAACTTTAGCATTTCACGTAGTCTCCATGCGAGTTATGTTTCCGAAGGAACGAGTTGAGAATTTTCTGCATACACTCTGTTTGGTTTAATGGCTGGTTTGAACCACGGCTCCGAAATCCCCTTATCGAAAATGACGATGTATAGCATCACTTTTTGTTTGAACTTGTGCTTGAATTTGTACTCAACCTTTCGAAAGAACTGTAGATTTCTAGATGTAGGAACGGTCATTATTGGGCATCTGGAACTTGGACAGTGGAAAGTAGCTTTCGTCGTCCAGAAGGCTTAAAATGGTCCACCGTGCATTTTTTCCACAATCTTTGATCGCTTGATGTAAAGGGGTGAAAATGAGCTGAAATAAGGCTGACGAGAAGATTCTCAATGATAGATTTAGAAGCTATAATACAAGCCCCATGGTTGCTAGACGTTCTGTTTGGTAACATCTAACAGGAAAAACATCGATTAAGGCATACATTAATTGTTATATATATTCTCCGTGCGAGGAGTAACGATTATGATGTAGAAGGAGATGTTCGCTCATCACCATGAGGCACCGAGAGTGAACAACAATGTTTTTGGCTACAATTAAAGATATGAAGAGAAAGTTTTTGATAGTTCCGCTAGTGTGCGGCAGGCTTGGAAATTTAACAGATGTTTTATGAAAATTGAGCGAAAAGGGCATGTGTACAGTGGTACTCGAACCAACGACATTTTTGCCTAACATCCCACTGCGGGGTAGGTCGAAGCACGGACTATGAAACATCTGTTAAATTTCCAAGCCTGCCGCACACTAGCGGAACTATCAAAAACTTTCTCTTCATATCTTTAATTCTAGCCAAAAACATTGTTGTTCACTCTCGGTGCCTCATGGTGATGAGCGAACATCTCCTTCTACATCATAATCGTTACTCCTCGCACGGAGAATATATAATATAACAATTAATGTATGTAAAACCATAAATGGTGGTAACCATTAATTATACTGGTGGGGACCAGTATCGCACCGCTTCACGGTGTTTCTCTCCGAGGTCTCTACGTTGGAGACGACGAGAAAAACTTTAGTGATCGTCAGTCGGTGCGAATCAAAACAAACCCAAAAAAGGAGAGAGTTCCTCTCCCATGTGCGCATCAGTAAACAGAGTGCACACAATAGATCGCTAGAATAACTATACAAGCCACAGTGGTACATGAGCGTCTTCCAACCGGACATTTTTGCCTGTTGAAGTGGCGGACATAGTCCGTGCTTCGACCTACCCCGCAGTGGGATGTTAGGCAAAAATGTCGTTGGTTCGAGTACCACTGTACACATGCCCTTTTCGCTCAATTTTCATAAAACATCTGTTAAATTTCCAAGCCTGCCGCACACTAGCGGAACTATCAAAAACTTTCTCTTCATATCTTTAATTCTAGCCAAAAACATTGTTGTTCACTCTCGGTGCCTCATGGTGATGAGCGAACATCTCCTTCTACATCGATTAAGAGCTGTATTTACTATAATCTGGACTTGTTTATTTCAGATGCATAGGATATGATTTAACAATTAACGAAGTCAAAGCTAAGTTATTCGGTATTTGCATAAAATTTTCGAAATTAACGCTTTTTCATCCATTAGGGTTATACAGTAACTTTATATACCGCGATGGCCATCGTTTTCCGAAATTATTGGATGTGTTTGATAGTTTTTTGATTTTTTGTTTTGTTCCAGAATGATTCCACTTCAACAGAGCCCAATATCTCTCGATTGAACGTAACTTTGGACAATTTGGCTGATTGGCAATTTTGGTACATTATTCACTTGATTTGCTCCGTACCACTTCATCACAGTTTTGGCATAGTGGCAAGTAGCCAAATTGGATCTCGATTTTGAAGAAATTTGCGGACTTTTCCCGGAATACGTTTTTGACGTAGGACTACGTCTTTCATATCTATACTGGGGCGCCGTTCTAAAATTTATGAAATCGACCGCGTTACGGGTCGTTTGGGAGATTTTGAGCGATAATAACTAAGTCATTGCATAAACGATTTTCATATCGTTTGCACCAATCGATAGGAAATAATTCTACGTACCAGTTTTAGTAATCAAGTTAATTGATTTTTAACATTAGCTTATTAAAAATAACGTAAATGCAAGGTGATGTCTTATAATTTCGATTCGCAGAGTAAATTAACCAAATTTCCTAGCACAGTTTTCAAATCTAAGCAAGAGACGTCTCCCACCGTCTTCTTCTTCTTATTCTTTGTTCTCGAGAGGTAGATTCTGTTTTACGCTAGTGTTTGGCGAAACATCTGATTCCCCTCCCCTTTTAATGAATTTGATTCACATTGCTTTAGTTGATACCCCCTTTTGTTCATGCAATGGTACCCGATGCCATGATAAAAGACACATTTCCGAACAAATGCCTCATTCGTTCGGCAGCATTGGAGCTGCGCGGATCTCCCGGTGCTGGGCAGCACCCAGCAGCATCGCTCGGTACCCAGCAACTGGTCGTGGCAGTAGCAGCTGGCGGTCGGTAACCAGCAGTGCCCAGTCGTCGTGACTTTTTTTTATTAATCACTTATTTGTACAGGCTCAATCGAATCAACTTTACAGAGCCAAATTTTCATGTTTTTATACATCATTTGTCTTAAAACTAAAGTTAGGGGGATAAAACCGATTAAGCGCGGCCGTCTCGAGGTTAATAGGGATTACAAATTACGGATGGGAAAGAGGGTGGAAATTTAAAGAATGGTTCACATAACACATTATATTTAAATTCTAAATTATTGAAACACATAACTATACAACTTATGGTTTTCTTTTGACTTGAACATTTTTTGAAAAAGAAAAAAAACATACACAGAAACTTAAACTAACTACAATCTAAAGCTAATGTTAGTCAAAAACACATAAATGAGTTTCATGTACTCCCAAACACGTACAGACAAAATATCTCGAATTGGCACATTGGGTTGTCTACCTCGAGCCCGAAGGGAATCATAGAGCCCCGATCTGACTCCACGATGTTCAGCACAAGACCAAATGACGTGATCTGCGTCCTGATAGCCTTGTCCACACTCACAGAGATTGCTGTCCCTCAGCCCAAACCGGTATAAATGAGCGTTCAAAGAATAATGATTGGACATGAGGCGAGATATGACACGAATGACGTTTCGACCCACATCCATCCCCCTAAACCAAGTGGTCGTGACTTAAAAAGCAGATGGCGATGACAGTACATACAGTGGATTCCTGTCAAATATTCAGGCCATACATACAAATTTCGATCGCGTTCCCCCGACAATTGATGAAACCCGCCCTTTTCAGGGCGAACAAAACAATTTGCCAAATTAAAGAGTTTGTTTTATTAATATCTTATGAGCTAATCGAGTAATGAAAATAGCATTACAACGCACCGTCTCAACATGGCGTAACTTGAAGAGCCCGGATAAAATGGCCGAGCCGCGTCAATCTATATGTAAATCCTAATTTTCTCTGTTCTGACAATTTCTTAGGGTGGTTTCCTACCAATTATTCAGGCCATCATGCTACTTGAGAAGACCGAGAAGCAAATTTGATCGCGTACCATGTTCCCCCGACAATTAATACAACCCGTTTTTTTCAGGGCGACCAAAACAATATGCAAATCGACATTTTCACTACATGGCGTTACTTCAACATGGTTCAACATTCAGGCCATCTTGCTACTTGAGAAGACCGAGAAGCACATTTCGAACGTGTACCATGTTGCCCCGCGACAATTAAATAAAAACCCGTCCTTTTCAGGGCGAACAAAACAATGTTACCAATTAAAGAGTTTGTTAAAATATTATTTTATCATAAGATAATCGACATTTTCATTACAACGCATGGTTGTAATGTTACTTTGCGTTACTTCAAGAGCGGATAAAGTGGCCGAAGCTGATGCTGCTTATCTATATGTAAATCCCGATTTTCTCTGTTCTGAAAATTTCACAGGGTGATTACGTGCCAATCATTCAGGCCATCCTGCTACTTGAGAAGACCGAGAAGCCAATTTGATCCCTATGTTCCCCCCGATAATTAATACAACCTGTTCTTTTCATATTCATTTCGATATGAATCACCAGTAGACGAAATGAGCGGGAAATGAAGAATATCACACTCGCAC
This sequence comes from Aedes japonicus, assembly GCA_034211315.2. Lineage (NCBI taxonomy): Eukaryota > Metazoa > Arthropoda > Insecta > Diptera > Culicidae > Aedes > Aedes japonicus. Next base: position 142,228 of record JASCZW010004538.1, on the reverse strand, counting down.
CAAAATACCACATCAGCGTATTAACCAATCAGCAAACAGCAGAGCGGACAACGACATCAGCGAGTAGCTGGGAGCTTATGAAAGACCCATTTTTGAACTAATGCCTCATTCTTTCGGCAGCATTGGAGCTGCGCGGATCTCCCGGTGGGAGAAGTTGGTGGTGGCAATATCCCGCTAGGCAGCACCCGGCTAGGCAGTACCCAGCAGTGCCCAGCTGGTCGTGGCAGCACCCAGCTTTGGCAGCAGCAGCTCTCGGTACCCAGCAGTTAGTGTATGTTGGATTGTCACGTGTTCAGTCAATCCAGGGGCTGTATTTAACAAACCCAACCAATGCCTTTAAGCTCGATCATGCTACAGGTAGCAACTCACCTAAGATGGTAGACCTCAGGAGCGAGCTGCAGCGTCTAGAAAACCATCGATTACAAACACTTGGGGATAAACCATCCCAAGTTTTGGAAAGCAAGGGTTCTGCCACCTCGTTGATGAGCATCAATGTTCAAAGTTTGAACGCTCACGTGATGGATATCGCCTCAGATCGGATTTTGACAAGCGTGGAATTCCTCGCACTGAGTGAGACTTGGCTAGACAATGACTCCTTAGTCGATATTGAAAGCTACCACTACATCGTTCAGTTCAAACGCTGCAACTTGAGAGCAGGTGGTGTAGCAATATATCAGCAGGACAAGGCTACCACTATGGCTGCTACCCACAAGATCCAACAGCTCAGTGAACATCATGACGAGATGTTCTGCGTTGTCGATAACGTTGAGGACATTTGTGCAGCTAAGATATCAGTAATGGACACTGAAGTTCTGCTGGTTGTGGTGTACATTTCACCAGGAACAACTACCAAGAATTTAAAATTGTTCTTGATTCGCAAGTTGTTCAGGTATGCTGCGCAAGATACGCCAGTTGTGTTGACCGGAGACTTTAACATTGACGTTTCCAAACATGAAAACAGTTAGTTATTAGTCGAGTTATTAGTACGAGACACTGAAGAAGTCTGCACATTGTAGACGAAATACGCGTATCTGTCGAAGATAAGCAAAGGTAGTTGGAATTAAATGGAGATTACTAATTTTTCTTCTAATTTATAGTTATGAAAACATAGATTTTCTAGATTTTATGCAAAAACATTTAAAATTTACTTTAGCAAACCTTCGGAATGAAGCAACCACACTTGGTGGTTCTTGTATAGATTTAACGTTTGTTAAAAATATCGGCGTAGAGTGCAGACGTTATTGTTCATATTTTTCGTATCATAGACCTATGTTGTCTGTACTCGCATTCACCCGAACCATTAAATCAACAGGTAGCAGATATTGTGGAACATGAACTGGAATGACAACATCGACCCATTCGACAACCAACCATCACCTAGCACTGGACCATTGTCTGTACTACTCGGACCATAATCTACAAACGACAAAATACCAAACGGCCCTTTTCAGGGCCACTTGAGGAGTTCTAAAGAGTTGAATTCAAGATTTTCATACACAATATTAACGCTCCTAAAACACCTAAAGACTAATATTATATGCTTTTCTTCCATGGAACAGAACCAACAACAACGACCACCCATTCGACTGTCTACCAAATCATCATCTGGTACTCGACAATTACCGGTACTCGACAATCTACTCGGATCATTCCAGGAACAGCGAATAACTGAATACCAAACGGCCCTTTTTAGGGCCACTTCAAAAGTTATAAAAGTTGACTATATTAATTTTCGTGGAAAACTAAAACTAATAACAGATGGTTTGATGAGTCTTTAGACTGAACAAAATATAGTAGATATTTATTAATTCTATTACAATTCCTCCACATCAACAAGCAGTCCTACGTCGACTTTGCAGATATGTCACTGACATATCTCACCTTTTCGTTTTTTAACCGGCGCACATTATTCCGTCGATCGTTTTGGCAATCTTATTTCACTTGGTTCTCAATTCATTGATGCTTTTGACGACACACCATAAACCTTCAGCTTCCTCTTCATAATAGCCCAAAATCTCTCTATCGGTCTGAGCTGGGGACAGTTTGGTGGGTTGAGTTCTTTCGGTATAAACTGAATCTCGTTGGTTCCATACCACATTGTAGCACTGTTTTACTGTAATGACAGCTTCCAAGATCTAGCCAAAACATGACATGTTCACTGTGGGATCTGGTGAATGGCAATATCCGCTTTTGGAGACGTTCCGTTCTGTACAACTCTGAACTAAATGTCTTATCAGTGATGAAAACTTTGGTCTACCTACCGCAGCTACAGATACCTTACCAAATCATGTATTTACGTGCAAATTTATCTGCAAATATAAACTTTAATTTGGCAGGAACATCTTCCCGAGCCGTAGCCAAGAAAGATGTTTGCCCCCGGTATCTGTTTGAAATCGGCATTTACATAGATTACATCATCCATGAGCAGACAGCCATTGAACTTTGTCAACACCTGATCATACAGTTTTCTGGCACGGATTCTGGCCACATTGTTCTGCTTTTGATCCCTATTTAGTTGTCTACATGCACGGTATGACTTGAAGCCTTCCCAGAGACGAATCCGTCGCATGGTACTGCGTGCGGCGCGAAACTTTTTGGCCAAATCGCGGTCTGACGCTTACTTTGAGGCTTGCGATCCGTCGACAAAGTTTCTCTGTACTTTTTCAAAACACGCCAGCCAGTATTTCGGGAAAACCCAAAACTTTAGCAAGTTTTGGCCCAGATCACAAAAGGGTTTCCAAATGATTGCGCAATTTTTTTTTTAATTCTTCTTCCATTTTGTATTTCTCTGAAAGACGTTCAAACTGCACCGCGAAAAGAAAAACTTCTGATGTTCTTATTATTATAGGGAACACATTAGATGCCATAGTTTACAAATCCGACCACTAGGGTCACTGTAAGAATCAAAAATGTTTGTTTCAATACTAAATGGGCCACACCTTACTACGATTTCGTTTGAACACGCTGCTGAGTGAATAACCTTCTTAAGAGTCACTACTACGTTAGTGGTTGATTACTCAAATAAAATATATATATATATATATATATATATATATATATATATATATATATATATATATATATATATATATATATATATATATATATATATATATATATATATATATATATTTATATATATATATATATATATATATATATATATATATATATATATATATATATATATATATATATATATATATATATATATATATATATATATATATATATATATATATATATATATATACATATATTTGGTAATATTTTCCATATCACCATTAACCGTTACATATATCAAGCTTAGAAACGGTTAGAAACGGAAACATCCATTTCCAGTTTCCATTGCCAGATAACTATCGAATTATACAGTTGGCGGTGGAAAGGGCTGATGGTGCTTCACGATGTGGTTCATATAGACAATTTGAAACTTGTTCAAATAAAGCCACAATGGACTGGATTCCTCAAGCTTGTGGAATTCCATCTCAGTTCTTCTAAATAACTAGGCTTTATTTGCAGCTTATTTGCAGCTGATAAGTAAAGACCTGAAGTAATGTTCGCCATTTCTACTGAAATAATGTTGACAACTGCTCCAGTTTGGGTGGAAAAGTCAGCTTTGCTTGCGGAATAATTGTACGGAATATTATTCCGCAAGGAAACGTGACAGTCCCGTTTAGATTACATGGACAGGCGTTACCAACGTTACGAAGTTTGCTCTCCGTTTCAACTGCATACAACGTAAGTAATTCTGACAGTAAAAACATTGCTTGACCATAGCTTGTCCTATCCTATGTACATTACTTTTGAGCTGCATACTAGCCTTAATCATTGATTAGGATGTCAATTACAGATGTGGTAACCTGAACCACAAAGAAAACTCAAATCAAATCAAGTAAAGGAGATATTAATTTGAAACGCGAACCAAGGTTTAGGATGACCAATTTTCTGAGTAGAGGAACTGGGAGTAATATGAACATGGCATCATTTTACGCATATTTCGGTTTCATTTGATACAAGAGTTAGCTCCATCCTAATTCTTACGAAATTATAGCTATTTGAACCACCCTACAGCGATGAAGAACTGTCAAATGCAGAAAAAATAAACAAAACATAATACATTCAGCCGGTCCTACGCGAGATGTAAATTTTCGCATGCAGAAATTAAGGTTTTTGTTCAAACTTTCAGTAAAACTAAACTCAAACGGTGTGATATTTAGGTAAATCAAACTGTTTTCGAGGATTTAACGTCAACAGTTAGTAGTTTTCGACAACAATTACATCAAACATTAGTGATTCCAGCAAGTTGTTACTTTGGGGGTACAATGAGCAGCTAGTGATGGGGGTAATATGAACACCATGCATTTTATCTTCCTACAGATGCCACGGGTTTACAAGTGCAAATCGCAGAGTGTTTCCGTACGGGCTGCAGCAAAAATGTACAAGATTCCAAGAATCACTCTGGCCCGATGGATTAAGCGTACACTGGTGAAGAAAAGCTTGGGGTCGAAAAAAGGTTGTCTGGTGCAACACTTGTTGGATTTGGAGTCAAGATTCTACGGTGTCACGATTCGAGACGTGCAGAAGTTGGCTTATGAGCTGGCCGAGAAAAACTCCCTGCCGCATCCGTTCAATCACAAGCGCAAAATAGCAAGAAAAAACTTGGATGCTTGGATGCATTTCTGAAACGGAATCCGATACTTTCTTTCCGGAAGCCTGAAGTAACATCCGTGGCTCTAGCAAGAGGATTTAATAAGCCGTGCGTCAATGTTTTTTCGATCTACTTGAGAACACATTGAGAACACATGAGAACACAGTACGGTAAATAAGCTTTTCGGAGATTTTGTTCAAACTTAAACATTAGGTATACATTGTAATGTTTACAGGTTCCTCCGAAAAAGCTCAAAGTTGCAGCTATGAAGGGTAAGAAGCAAGTAGGATCCATCACCTCTGGCGAAAGAGGAATCCTGACCACAGTCACTATGGGCATGTCGGCAACCGGAAAACATCTTCCACCGTTTATGATTTTTCCCCGCATCCACATGCACGATGGTCTCAAGAAAGGAGCATCGAACAGAACTAAGTTTTACCGCAATCAATCTGGTTATGTAAATTGTGAAATCCTCCTGGACTGAATGGATCACTTCATCGAACACGTTAATCCATCGGAGCAACTCTCACACGAAAAACTTGACGTTTCCTGCAAGAGCACGAGTGAATTTCATCAACATTCTCGTGCTACCGCCTCACTGCAGCAACAAAATGCAGCTACTCGATGTGGCGTTCATGGGGCCCTTTAAATCGTACTATGCACAGGCCTCAGAAGAGTTCATGCGACGTTTTCCCTGAGTGATCCCCTCATGCGACGGGTGATCACTTGATGTCTCTGAACTGATAGGCGAAGCTTTCCTCAAAGCCGCTTCCACAAGTGTGGCAGTGAGCTGCTTTCGGAAGACGAGTATTTGGCCGTTCAATAGGGAAATCTTTAGTGACCGAGACTTTGCTCCATCTGAAGTTACATATCAACCAGAAACCGTAAAGGTTACGTTGATTACTGCGACGAATCCGATGATTGTTGATGCGTTCACAGTGCAAAAGGTTACAATTCCAGTTGATTTGACAATCGCAACAGTTCCTACCGGGAATCCAGATGATTCTGATGAACCTTCAATGACCCAAGCTGACCCAGATTTGTTAGATCCAGTGGATACGGTTTGCGAAACTTCTCCGAACTCATCTTTTGATGTTGCACCGGCTCAAATTTTACCCTTGCCAAAAATGTCTGTTCCAAGGGTAACGAAGCAGAAACGTAAATCGGGAAAGGCGGGCGAGATAACTACAGATCACTATCAACAAGGATTGGAAGCAACAAAAGCTATCAAAACGATTTCAAAGGGCAAAAATCATCCAATAAACGAACCAAGTAGGGCCGGTCGGAGGAAATCTTGGAGGACACTTGTGCGAACTATGCAGTGCATGTGTTTCCAGCTCGGTCAACGGTTTTGGATAGATGAAATACCTGCGTTGTTTCCCTGAAAGCATAATTTTTTTCACTTTCGAGATGATTCACAAAATACTTTGATCCCTAAATAGATTTGATCCCTCAAGGTTGTTTTTTAAATGTGATGAAAATCAATGTTTCATGTTGTATTTAATGCAACTGAGCATCTTATTCCATAAAATATGAATTCTTCTTCAATTTCGTGTGACTGTTTATACATCCAACTAGCTGAACCTGGTGCGAGCGTTGCAGCGCATGCAACTAAATGAATAAAAAATGAATAAAACTTCCGCGTTTATGTTTCTGAATGAATCTGGTTAAAATATTTTCGTTTGCTTTTGTGTTTTATTTATGCATAAAAAAAGGTTTGTGTCATTAATTCAACCCATTGCACCGGTTGTTTCTACCGGTTTTGCTTTCTGTGTAGCCGTATCCTATCAGTTTGTACGTAATTTTCCTTGCATAACCTAAGATTAACTTCTTGTGCGTAATGTAGCACCTGAGAGTAACTCAACCAATTCTTAACTAAAAGGAGTTCAAACTTCTATCAGGATATGCCTCTTACCTGAGAGATACACATTTTTTGTTTTAGTTGCATGAATAATTCTCATGTTTTGTCTCAAATGTCTGTTTCATTGGTTTGAGAGCCCTCCTTCACCCTCTCCAGATGGAAGGCGTCTCGAACCACCTAAGAAAAGAAATCCTGCCCAAAATCCCCACATGCGAAAGTTGGTTCCATTTGAAGAACTCCAATTCCAAGAACTCGAGCTTTGCAGAAATTTGTGTTTCATTTCTATGGAAGTCCTCCCCTTCCAGGCGGGGAAGGTGCTTCGAACCATCATAAGAACCTTCTCCAGCCTCAACAACCCCTACATATAAGTTTTCATAACAGTAGGTATGATTCTCATGTTTGGTTGACATTTGTGTCCAATTTACATGAGAGCCCACCCTTTCCAGAGAGGGGAGGAGTCTTAAACCTCCATAGGAACATTTCTTGGCTCTCGAAAACACCAACATCAAAAATTTGGTTCCATTTGCTTGATTAGCTCTCGAGTTATGCAGAAATTTGTGTTTCATTGGTGTGGAGCACTCCTTCTAGATGCGGGAGGGGTCTCGAACCATCATAAGAACCTTCCCCGACTCCAAAAATCCCTGCATAAAATTAGTCATACCTGTTGGGATAATTCTCATGTTTTGCTCAAATTCGTGTTTCATTTGTATGAGAGCCCCTTCTTCCAAAGATGAGGGGGTCGCAAACCACCGTAGAAACATTTCTTGCCTACAAAAACCTCTACATGCTCTATTTGATCGATTAGTTCTTGAGTAATGCATAAAATAGTTTGTAATTGGATAAGAGCCCCCTTGTCGAAGGGGAGGGGTGTCGAACTATCATAAGATCCTTTCCCGGAACCAAAAACCCCTGCATACAAATCTGCATAGCGGTAGGGATAGTTCTCATGTTTGGTTTAAATTTGTGTTTCGTATGTATGGGAGTCCCCCTTTCCAGAGTGAGGAGAGGTCACAAATTACCATAAAAAATTTTTTGCTTTCAAAAACTCGTCCATTCCAAATTTCGTTTCATTTGCGCTTTCTAGAGGCGGGAGGGGTCTTGAACTATCATAATATGCTGTCTCGGACCTAAATACTCTTACATACAAATTAGCATAGCAGTAGGGATCATTCTCATGTTTGGCTTAAATTTGTGTTTCATTTTTATGGGGCCCCTTTTTCCAAGGGAGGAGGAGCTTCAAACCACCATAAAAACATTTCTTGCCTTCAAAAACTCTCCCATACCAACTTTGGTTCCATTTGTTTGATTAGTTCTCCGAGTTATGCAGTAATTTGTTTTTCATTTGCATGGATCCCCCCCTTGCTAGAGGCGGGAGGGGTCTCTGAACTATCATAAGATGCTTTCCCAGACCAAAACCACTGCATACAAAGTTGCATATGACAGTAGGCATAGTTCTCATGTTTGGTTAAAATTTGTGTTTCATTTGTATGGAGCCCCCGTTTTAGAGGAAGGAAGGCTTTGAACCACCATGTAAAACATTTGATGCCAAAAACTCGTTCATTCCAAATTTGGTTCCATTTGCTTTATTAGCTCCTGAGTAATGCAGAAATTTGTGTTTCATTTGCATTGAAGCCCCTCCTACTCCCTTCCAGAAGGCAAAGGAATCCAAACCAACCAAACCAACATTTATATTCTTCAAAAACCTCCACCTGCCAAATTTGGTTCCATTTCCCTGATTAGTTCTCGAATTATGCAGAAATTTGTGTTCCATTTGTTTGAGAGCTACCCACAACCCAATGTAAGGGACATATTTTTTTCTATGTTCCCAAATATGGCCTGTTGTATGAAAAGCGTAGTAAAAATGTTGTTATTGGTAACATTTACAATACAAATGTCTGAGTTCCGGTTAAATGTTGTTCATATGGCTCATCTTAACACAAATTAAAGTAACAAAATCTGTGTAGAGCGAATTATAATGTTTTGATTGTCGAATGACCGCTAAATCATGTTTAAAACTCACTTAAGTGTTTCTTAGCAGTTTAAGTACAGTTTGGTTTGTGAAATTGTTTGTTGGGTAGAGCGAATACAGCTGGGAAAGCCTTAAATCAGAAAATCAGGAAGAAACCCGTACGAAGATTGCATTTTATAGAAAATCAATCGAATGGGATGAACTTGCATCCATGATTAGACCCAATTTGGTACCCATAAACCGACATTACATCCATATCCCTCGTAAGTTTATGACTTTATAAAACAAGTTGTGTAGCTTTTCGTGATACATTTTACCAGATTGCTTATTAAACATATCTTAGGAAGTGTATAGCTAGTTAAATTTTGTTTCTAGCTCAAATACTTTATGAGTTACAATGAAAAATGTAATCGATTGTTGCATATTAGGCTGAGTCAAGGGACACATACCCTATTTCTCCCAATTCACCTAGCCATTGATCCTGAGTAGCCATTGCAAGCATGTCAGGTAAATGATGATAAAAGAGTTGAACTTACAATAAAATTGTGTTATCCAACATTAACCATGCGGTCGTATCTTGTGAACAACCCCTCTATTTTTTTTATCTTAAATTTCATCTCTGCTTCCATCTCCTGGCTACCTCAATGTGAACGAAAGCTCAACGCCCGGAAAAACGGCTAAAAACCCCCATCGGGCAAAACTCTCTAAAATTTTACCACCCCTCCCATTAAATATTGGAGCTGAAACAACTCATAAACGCAGGAAAAAAAAACAATTCGCTCGAAAATTGTTCGAAACATTGTTGTTATTCCCTTACATTGCTTTTTTTCTCGCACACACACATACATAAATGCTTCTCAAGCAAGCATCGCAACGTCGTTGTTTTTCGTCCTCTTATAATTCACTTTTTCTACCCCACCCAACCATCACCCAGTTGAGCCGAATTAAATTAAATTGTATCGAATTCAAGCACAGCGGTAATAAATGATATTTATGACGCCGCTAGCTACTTTCTTATCGCACTCATTCGGTCTTTCGGAGACTTCTGCTGTAATATTTATACAACTAAACTTAACTGAAATTGATTTAAAGGCCACCGCTCTCACTGTCATGCACATAATCATTCAAAATAACAGGCCACATGCTTTTATAACTAACTCCTCCTACGATAGTTTATGCAAATTTAAATAAACCACAAGAATTGAATTGAAGTCCGAAATTGCTGACCATTCTTGCCCTGGCCACATTTTAAAGGCCACATGATTCTTTTTTCTTGAAAGCAACTTCTAAAAATTAATGAGTTCTATTTTGTTCCTTTTTTTTACGATTCTACTGAGTGCTGCCGGAAGCAAAGTGTGCGTTTAGTCTTGATGTTAAACTTTTTCTCTTTCGCTGGGACGATGGAGAAAAATATGCCTTGTCTGGCCTTTTCCAGTTGTTTGATGTGGCGTTTGCAGATACTGGTGCCTACAGAGCACAGTCAGCGAAAAGTTGATGGGCAATTCGTCAGAAGAAAGAATTTGGCAAGTTTTAAAATATTCAGATGAAAATATATTTCGACATTTAGTTTGCATAAGGGCCAATGTCGCAAACGTAAACAATGGGGTCTTACGCAAATTTATTGAAAATGCAAACTCGCTCAAGTAAACTACCACTTCTATTGTAAAGGGGAACTCCTTTTCTGTAAAATCATCGTGGAAATTCACTATGCTTAAGTTAGCATTCTCGAGAAATTTGCGGAAGGAGCCATTGTTTACGTTTATGACATTGGCCCTTATGAAAACTCCATGTCGATTTCAATCGGAGCTGCTAGGATGATGAGTGAGCTATCGTTTGATGGCAAGTTAAAAAAAAAAGCAGGCAATCGATACACAGATAATTTCATTATTAAAAAGTTTAAAACACATACACACGAGTCACTATTTAAATTTAATTACTAACACATCACCAAATAACAATCGTTTAGGTCAAACATAATTATAGCTATCCGTGGTGAAATTCTCCTCTGCTTCCGTGGGATCACCCGTCCCAACAGTTGAACTAGATTGAGTAATGGTTGCAGTAGTTCCAAGGATACCCGGTGTCGAAGAACTCATATTATTACCTGTGCCCGATACACAGCCCTCAGTGCTCCAAAGAAGACCTTCTGCACAACTTAGTTCCATCCGACCGATTCCATTAACGCAGATGTAGATCTTAGACCTATCCGGGTGAGGTAGGAAAACTGGATTGCTTGGATCGACCTCGCTCGGACAACCATCGTTCGTCATAGGAAGCGCAGCACTTGTAACACACCAAGCATCCCAAGGACGCTCACAATGGTCTGTGCGAATACTCCAGTGGAAACCTTCATTACAACGCATCTCCACCGGCCCTTTTAACGTGCAAACATAGAATCTGGAACAATCAAAGTGAGGCAGAAATATCGGATTATTTGCATCCACAACACTAGGACACCTTCCATTTGCAGCTGTGGTTGAAACGACTGTCGTTGTCTCTATTGGAGATCTCGTCGGAACAACAGTAGTCCCTTTATAACACTTGACATTTCTCGGGTGATCACATGTTTGCACCGCATTATTCCACAAAGTACCAGGTGCACAATCTCTGACCACCGCCCGGCCCCAATCACAGGTCACAAACTGTGCACAGTTAGTTGGATGCGAAAGATGTATCGCCCCTCCTGGCCCATTCTGCGGTGGACAAGACGAATGTGTTGTCGAACTGGCAAACGCTTTCCATATGACCAATACAGGAATTAAGATTTTCACTGAAAAAAAAAATGATCTTATATTGTTAGCGCAAAGAAAATAACATCGAAAGAACCTTTCATCGGAGTCAATCTGAGGATGGGAATCGAGTAAAGAAACTAACTGTATGTTTAGATAGAGGGATGCCCAATCTAGGCGTTTGCGCACGCATCGTCACACAAAACACATTGATAAGAGATGCACCCTGACTTAACTTCTTCTACTGTTTCTTCGTCTTGGGACTTCCAAGTTGATTGCTTTATCCCGTCGAAGCTTATAAATGGCCTAGCATTTTGCTCGCTTTTTATTAAGATTTGATTTAGATTTAAATCTGGTTTTATTTAATTTGATTCTCTTATTTGTATTAGTCTTCTCTCTTATTTGTATTTGATATGGTTTCGATTTTTATTTGATACGAGCTGTTGCTTGGTTCGAGCGTTGCTACTCCTGCAACTAAATGAATGAACATTTAATAGAACTGGCGCGTTCGTTTTTTTTTTTTTTTGGGATAAGTTTTGTTAAATATTTTTGTTTGTTAATGTGTGTAATTTCAGCAAAAATACGTAGGTGTGTGTTTTTAATTCAATTCTTGAGTCGATAGTTCCTACTATGGTTTTTCTTTCTGTGTAGCTCGATTCAAAGTAAACTATTGTTATACTGATTATAGCTCAAGAATTAACAACATACACGGTTGATCAAAACGTCAAACAAAAAGGTATTTATTCAGCTTTCAAGTGATATATAACATGTTATTACATTTCACCGTTTCGAACGAACTGTCGCACTTTACTTGTGATCGATGCCATGATGATCAGCACAGTCGCTGGTGACACTGTACCGGCGAACTTATTTCACTTTGAACGCATTTGTTGTGCATTTGTCACTTCTTTACCGCATCCTCGTAGTTTTCGCTTGACAATTGCCCAATATTTTTCGATCGGTTTGAACTCAGGGCAATTCGGAGGATAAATCTCTTTGGCAACGAAATTAACATTGTTTGCAGCACACCATTCTAGTATATCCTTAGAGTAGTGGCAGCTGGCTAGATCCGGCCAAAACATAACGTTGGTCTTGTGTTGCCGAATGAAGGGTAAAATCCGCTTTTTCAGACACTCTTTAGTGTAAACCTTCGACGTCATTGTGTGAGATGTGATGAAAACCTTGGTTTCAAGGCCACAACTGCAGATTCCTTGCCAAATCATTAGTTCCGAGCAAATTTATTAGCAAAAACAAATTTATACCTAAAATGTGCATACCCACAACCAGTTGCAAGGTAAAATTTTCGTTCGGGGATTTGTTAATAATTCATTTTGACATATGTTTCGTCATCCATTAAAATACAGCCATCAAATTTGGTCAAAACTCGTTCTTATACTAACCGTGCTCGCTGTTTGGGCACTAAATTTTGTTTCAGGGAGCGGTTCGGATGATTACTGGCACAAAAAGACTTAAAGCCTCCTCTGGAAAGGACGTAGCGCACGGTGGAAAAATTCGAATCATATTTCTTTGCCAAATCACGTATAGAGACACCTGGATTTGCTTTCACGTACCTCAACACCTTTCTCTTCAGCTCTTTGTCCCTAATGCACCTTTTACGAAAGATGCGCTGTGCTCTATCCACGCTCAGAGTATCATTGTAACGTTTTATTACAAGACACGGCGTTGACTTTGGGAAGTTTAGACACTTTTGCTATTTTTGAGGCAGACCACGAAGGATTCTTTAGATGTTTGTGCACAATTAATTTTCTTTTCTCAAATTCCATGATCCGTAATTCCGAGATCAATCGAGAAAAACTTTTCACGAATTTCTTCGTTAATGAAACATCAACAAATACATGTCATACGTTTTATGTTCCAACCAACAGGGACGCGGTGGTGTATTAAACCGTGCGTCCAGATTTACTTTGAATCGAGCTTTAACCTTAGATTAACTTTTTGTGCCTAATGTTGATCTGGGGTAACTCAAGCATCCCCCTTTCTTAACTGAGAAGGGGTTCAAACTTCTATCCCAACATGCTTCTTACCCGAAAAATACACATTTTGTCTCTTAATTGCCTGGATAGTTCTGATGTTTAGTTTAAATTTGTGTTCCATATTTATAAAAGCCCTCCACTTCCAGAGAGGGAATGGTTTCCGAACCACCATAGAAAAAATCCTGCCTTCCAAAACACCTGCATGTTAAATTTGGTTCCATTTGCTTGATTAGTTCTCGAGTAACGCAGAAATTTGTGTTTCATTTGTATGAAAGACCCCCCTTTCAGACGTGGGAGGAGTTTCGAACTATCATAAGAATCTTTTATGGCCTTAAAAATCCATGCATACAAGTTTTCATAACAATAGAGATAATTCTCATGTGTGGTTGAAATTTGTGTTTCATTTGTATGAGAACCTTCCAGAAGAGAGAGGGGTCTCGATGCACCGTAGAAACGTTTCTTGCTTTCATAAACCTCCACATGTCAAATTTGGTTCCATTTGCTTGATTAGTTCTCGAGTTATGCATAAATTCCCGTTTCATTTGTATGGGAGCCCCTCTTGCCAGAGGGTAAAAGGCTCTCGAATTGTCTTACAAACCTTATCAGGCCCCAAATACCTCTGAATACAAATTATCATAACATGTGGGGATTCCGTAAAATCGATGTACGATTGATTCAATATCGTTAAATTTCAATAGTATTGCGAATGTTTTTCTAAACGTTTGGATTTAAGTATAATTCACTTAGGATTTTATAAGCACTTAATTGAGATGTGATCGAAATTTGAAAATGATTCGATTGAGATATGATTAATATATTGGATCAAGAGTTGATTGGTAGTAGATAAAGATAAGCATGAGCATGGTTAACCGCCCGTGGTTGCTACTCCGTTATTACAAGATCAGCTGTTATTACACAGAGAAGCAACAGATGATGCTTGGGACTAGCATACATCCCCAATGTGTAAACACCGGTGATCCATCCTCGTCCGAATGTAGGACAAGAAGGGAATGGGTAGGACTATGTTGACGTGATATTCGGTTCAAAGAAAGCCGAGAAATCACTGAGATGTTTGTTTGTAGCAGGATCCGTTTTGGTAAACTGTGTGCTTAGTACGACTGTCCCCGGTTTAACAATGTTCCCGGTTTATTCTCTCTCTCTCTCTCTCTCTCTCTCTTAGATTTAGATTAGATTTAGATTAGATTTAGATTAGATTAAGATTAGATTTAGATTAGATTTAGATTAGATTTAGATTAGATTTAGATTAGATTTAGATTAGATTTAGATAAGATTTAGATTAGATTTAGATTAGATTTAGATTAGATTTAGATTAGATTTATATTAGATTTTGATTAGATTTAGATTAGATTTAGATTAGATTTAGATTAGATTTAGATTAGATTTAGATTAGATTTAGATTAGATTTAGATTAGATTTAGATTAAATTTAGATTAAATTTAGATTAGATTTAGATTAGATTTAGATTAGATTTATATTAGATTTAGATTAGATTTAGATTAGATTAAGATTAGATTAAGATTCTATTTAGATGAGATTTAGATTAGATTTAGATGAGATTTTGGTTAGATTTTGATTAGATTTTGATTAGATTTTGATATGATTTTGATTAGATTTTGATTAGATTTTGATAATATTTTGATTAGATTTTGATAATATTTTGATTAGATTTAGATTAGATTTTGATTAGATCTTGATTAGATCTTGATTAGATTTTGATTAGATTTTGATTAGCTTTTGATAAGGTTTTGATTAGATTTTGGTAAGATTTTGATTAGATTTTGATTAGATTTTGATATGAATTTCACTAAATTTTGATTAGATTTTGATTATTTTTTTATTAGATTTTGATAGGATTTTTACTAAATTTTTAATAGATCTTGATTATATTTTGATTCGATTTAGAAAAAAATTTGATTAGATTTTGATTAGATTTTGAATAGATTTTGATTAGATTTTAATTAGATTTTGATTAGATTTTGATTAGATTTTGATTAGATTTTGATTAGATTCTGATTATATTTTGATTAGATTTTGATTAGATTTTGATTATATTTTGATTAGATCTTGATTAGATTTTGATATGATTTTGATTAGATTTTGAATAGATTTTGATAAGATTCTGATTAGATCTTGATTAGATTTTGATTAGATTTTGATTGGATTTTGATTTGATTTTGAATAGATTTTTAAAAGATTTTGATTAGATTTTGATTATATTTTGAATAGATTTTGATTATATTTTGATTAGATTTTGATAGGATTTAGATTAGATTTTGATTATATGTTGAATAGATTTTGATTATATTTTGATTAGATTTTGATAGGATTTTCACTTAATTTCGATCAGATTTTGATTAGATTTTGATTAGATTTTGACTAAATATTGATTAGAATTTGATTATATTTTGATTAGATTTTGATAGGATTTTCACTAAATTTTGATTAGATTTTGATTACATTTTGACTAAATTTTGATTAGATTTTGATTAGATTTTGAATAAATTTGATTTAGATTTTGATAAGATTTTGATTAGATTTTGATTAAATTAAACTCAATTTTGACTCTCGGTTGTACGGATATTTCACTGAATTGAAATTTAGACCTAACAGCAAGAGGCTAGATGACCTTTTGCTTTACCGTGTTATCTCCTTAAAGAATGCTGGGCATACCTTGTTTTCTGTTATTGTATGAATCGCTATGTTTATGTGCTATGAACGTTCTTTCCTCTACGTAATTTGTGTGCTGTGTTCGTTATCAAGGCATATTCAAATGATGGAGTTATCACCGAAGTGTTTGAATAATCTGTCCAGTCTGCTAGAAAGACGTATTCTAAACAAGTCGGTTGCATCTCTCATCAGCGCTATACAATGAGAGGTATGTTTAAGGCCAATAAAACTCTGTTCAATTATTACTATTATTGCGTTTTCTGGCTAACTGGAATTTCCTGCGAATTTGTGATTCAATTTTAGCTTCATTTTCAGGCACATTCAGTTTGTTGGTGCTACTGCTTGGATTAACCCATGGTAATTCGACTCCAATCGCAGACTGCCCACCACAACATGCAAGCGCTGGTACAAAACACATAGCGGATTCCACGGATATCACCAAATACTATATCTGCGATTGGGGACATCCAAGAGAAAGAACTTGTCCGGCTGGAATGCGTTGGGATCCATCAATCCCGTCTTGCGTTAGGATATCGAAACCCCTCGTTCATTTTACTCTCGCTCCAAGTACAACATCTGCTACATTCGCTACTACGCAAAAACCTTTCCCAGTTTTCACTAGCACTACACCGGAAGAACCATGGAATACATTCGATGACTTCACCACAGAAAACGCTTTGTACAGTTAGTTTAATGTAATGAAAATACAAACAACAGACAATTCAAAATCCAGCAAAAATATGTTATTGAAAATAAATAACCGATCCTCAACGGGTCTGAAAAATCCGAAAATTAAGTGCTACAATGCGGCTCGCTCTTCGAGGGAAGCAATTAAAAGATTATAAAAATAATCAAAAGTTCACTGTTGTCATTACAGGTGGAATTCATCGCAACGCAAATTCGGTCTGATTATTTCGTTTACAGCGCCTGCTTATCCATGGCAGGAGAGGTCTTGAAAATTTCCTGGGAAATAAAATTAATTAATGCACCATCATTCCTTATTACGGCTGTCCTCGTTGGACGCACAACAAGAGCGGTGCTTGAGGACTTATAATTTTTAATGCCGCCGCACGGTGCCCAGGACAGAGGAAGAAATAGGATATTCAACGGAAATATTCGTGATGACGGTGCTGTGAGGTTAGGTTTTAGGTTGTGGCGAGAAAAAGTAAAAAATGAGTGTTGGCTAATGAAATGAAATACAGACTATGAGGAAGGGTTTTGGTCAAACGGTGAAGCTGTATGGATAAACAAAGCAACGGCAACAGGATATAGGGGAAAGTGCTCTAGTGTAGGTCTATGGATCTAGAATTCGGTCTATCGATCAAATTTGCCTGTCCTTAAATTTTTCCCATTTTGATACGTCATCGTCAATATTTATGATTTTAAAGATAAAAACCCGCATTAATCCACCGATGGTGAGACTGAACCCTTCTTACACTTCACCAGAATTACGAACTCAAATGTGGCCAATATGGTACTGGATACATATTTTCATCAGAAATTCCAAAAAGATCCAGGAATATTCAAACATTTAGTTTATAAAATGAACTATTTGTCAATGTTTATCGAAGTGATTAAAATATTGACATTAATAGTGTTTAACGACCTATTATATAAAAGAATAATTTACACAAATATTAGAAATTTCGTATATTTAGTCCACAGAAAGAATTTTGATTATCAATACAGAATCACGATGCATAATGAATACTTAATACTTACTCGTCAAAATTGTGTTGTTATAGTAAATGGAAACTTTGTGTAATTTTCGAATATACTCGTTGCAATTCAAAACCACTCGAGCCAATCGATCCTGAATTCTATAGAGTCGCTTAGTGTGGCTAGTCCGCTGTATGTGCTATACAATGCCCCAGACACAATAGAATGCAAGCGTCATCGATGGGTGTGAGTGGTACTGTTTGGTTTTGAACTGCAACGAGTATATTTTCATCTCACAATTCGTCACAAATTTAATAATAATAAATAATAATATACAAATGTAGCGTTTTCTTCATACTTTTAAGAAAAAATAATAAATATTATTAGTAAAGTAGCTTGATTGAGCTGAGCCGATATTCACACAGAGTATCCTTCCCGATAAGATTTAAACCAACGAACTAAGTTATTTGACGCACCAAGTTTGTCTAACTTTGCCAAAAGTATAGCATGGTCAACCTGGTCAAAAGCAGCCTTGAGATCAGTGTAAACAACGTCGACTTGAGATCCAGTTTCCATATTCCGGAGACACGAGGAAACGAAAGGTGCAGGTTGGTTGAAATCGATCTGCTGGGATGAAATCCATGGTGTTCAGGAGAGATGTATAGTGTCTGCAACTAGCAAACAGCAAGCCGTTGACAATGATCTCGAAGACATTTGAGCAGGCACAGAGCGATGTGATTCCTCGATAATTTTCGGCATTTTGTTTATCTGTTGGTTATAATATTAATTGCCCACGACACCATTCTAAAATATAGGAAAGACTTCCACCATATCCTCAACCGTTTGCATCTTACTGACCTAAGCTACAAACTCATATAGCAAATATAATTTGTCAGTTCGTCTCACCTCGTTTGACAGATTTAATTGCTCATGCAGGCGACTGATCCAATGACCTTCTATGGCATGTCGGTTCGCTGGTGAGAAAAATTTCCTGAAGTTCAGCATAGATGTTAAACAACATATTCTCAGAAGTTCCGAGAAGTGAAAGAAAACAGTCTTTAGAAGTTCAGAAAAATATCAAAGAAGTTTTCGAGAATGCTTCCAAAGTTCCGAAAATCCTCAAAAAATTCAAAACAATAAACTTCCTTCTTGGTGTGCCAGAAGCTCAGGAAAAGGTTTGGAGATTTAACCAGAAGGTCTGAAACCTTCGTATGAATCGATAACATGTTTATTTATTTGATTTTGATATCCAGTATCAACGGTCTCGATAGCACACTACGATCATAATTAGTTGTAGGAACATGATTTAACTTAGCAAGTAATATTTATGTTTTCTCAGCTAAATGGCAACAAGTGTGCTACTAGGGTACTATTAGATTAGTCAAAAAGTTTTGAAAGTGACATCTATGGAGCAGTAGAAAATTCAAAATGTCTACGCCATTTTAATATATCATCTTATATGAGTACATTCTCAAAGTTTCATTGTGATCTGTCATTTCATTCTTTGTTTACTAACCATTTGAAATTGACGCGTCAGTGTATTTGTTAACAATGGAACAATCTGAATAGTGATAAAATTCCTTGTTTTGAAAAGTTAATAGACTACTGAGGTCCGTGCTAAGATGGTGAAAGAAGTATTAAAGAAGTCTTCTCCAACCGTTAACCGATAGGTTTTGGAGTCTATGCGTGGCCGTACAAGCGTTGAATGCGATTTACGCTCAGGACTTACAAAAGGTGCATCAACACCAGAAATCCTAGCGAAAATACAGGATATGGTTTTGAAAGATCATCGATCGACTATGGATGTAATAGCTCACATTATATGTTTCGTCCAGGGCTTGACCAGGCCCTACGTTGCGATTCTTTTACTTATTGAGAAACGACGATGACGAACGACAGAAAACGGACTACTTTGACGATGATAATTTATTACCACCGAAAGGCAGCGTGCCATCTCGGTGGATACAAGACGAAACGTTAACAACACTAAAACACCACTAAACTACATGGGGCGATGTGTCCCTTTTATAGGGGACACGCAGTACGGATCAATAGTGCCGTTTGCACCGCATCCTTACAATGGTGCATAGATACGGCGCGCCGACAGTGATGTTCCACGCTGCCCATTCGAGCTACAATAATAGCATCAGGTTGTTTGCCTGCTAATCGCACTCGAATGGGTGGAAACAATACACGCTTCTGGGAGGACACGTGCTTGATGCTATTAACACACCAGTAAGCACGTCGTTTGTTGTTTGAGATCGAATTTGGACGCATTCAAGTGATCGTAGCTCAAGAATTGAACAACGTACACGGTTGATCAAAATGTCAAACAAAAGGGTATTTATTTCAACTTTAAACGATGCCTAACAAGTTATTACATTTCACATTTCATCTGCACAGTCGCTGGTGACACTGTACCGGCGAACTTATTCCATTTTAAACGCATTTGTTGTGCATTTCTCACTTCTTTACGGCTTCCTAGAAGTTTTCTCTTGCCAATTGCCCAATATTTTTCGATCGGTCTGAACTCAGGGCACTTTGGAGGATTAATCTCTTTGGCAAATAAATTAACATTGCGATGTAGAAGGAGATGTTCGCTCATCACCATGAGGCACCAAGAGTGAACATTAATGTTTTTTTGGCTAGAATGAAAGATGTGAATTGTGCCCTTTTGCTCAATTTTCAATAAACATCTATTAGATTTCTTACCTGCCCCACTCTGACGGAACTTTCACTTTCTCTTCACATCTTTCATTCTAGCCAAAAAACATTAATGTTCACTCTTGGTGCCTCATGGTGATGAGCGAACATCTCCTTCTACATCATAATCGTTACTCCTCGCACGGAGAATAAATAACATAACAATTAATGTATGTAAAATTAACATTGTTTGCAGCATACCAAGGAATCCCCAAGACCAATAAAGCCAGGTAAAATTCTCTTCCGGGGATTTGTTTATAATCCATTAAAATACAGCCATAAAATTTCGTCAAAACTCGTTCGTATAGTAATCGTGCTCGCTTTTTGACCACTAAATTTTGTTTCAGGGAGCAATCCGGATGTTTACTGGCACAAAAAGACTTATATCCTTCTCTTGAAGAGTTTTTCGCATGGTGGAAAATTGGAATCGTATTTCTTTGCCAAATCACTTTGGAGACACCTGGGTTGCCTTTCATGTACCTCAACACCTTTCCCCTCAGCTCTTTGGCCCTAATGCCACTTTTATGATCGATGCACTGTGCTCTATCTACACTCAGAGTATTTTTGTAACGTTTGATTGACTTTGGAAATTTTAACACTTTTGCTATTTTTGAGGGAGACCACGAAGGATTCTCTAGATGTTTGGACACAATTTTCTTTTCTCAAGATCCATGATCCGTAATTAAGAAATGCGTCGATCAATCGAAAAAAACTTTGCACCAATTTCTTCGTCAATGAAACATCAACAAATGCCTGTCAAACGTTTTTTATTTCGACCACCAGGGATGCGGTGGTGTATTAAACCGTGCGTCCAGATTTACTTTGAGTCGAGCTTTATGAGAATTGAATATGAGATTTCCAAGCACTGTTCGTGAAAGTTCCGCAAGGGAATACTATTCCCCGATCTTCCAAACTTCGAAATACGCACCGCTTTTTCACCAAGGATTCACGGTTTCGCCAACTTTCTTAGTGATAATCTTGAAATAGTGCTCCAATTGCTCCCATCTATCGAAAAGCGCGTGAAACTTTGCTGAGGGTTGTGTTCGGTTTGACGTTTGCGGTTAAACAATGAGATGAAGCTGACAGAAAACCCGAATAAAAATATATGTTCAAGTGGCAGCATTAGAAAAGTGTGCCCTTATTTTTAGGATAGTCTCTAGAATAACTTCTCATTCCTAAACTATCAAACTTTTATTATTTTGAACTATGCAACATCTATGAATCGGAGGAGGTGGGGACGTTTGGCAAATGGATGTTTGGCTGAATAGACGTGAAGCTGAATGGACGTTTGGCCGAATGGATGTTTGGCCGAATGGACGTTTGGTCGAATAGACGTTTGGCTGAATGGACGTTTGGCCGACTGAACATTTTGCCAAAAATAGTCTATCAGCAGATATGTATTGCTAAGAAAAAGAAAGAAGAATCCAATAAAAATTTCTCAAATTTTTGTGTGAATTTGCACGCAACAGAAAGCTTATGATTCACTATTTCGACTCGCTAAATTTTTGTGTTCAAAAAGGCATACATTGGTATTCATCCACATTTGGGCTTATACATGAGAAGGATGAATATGTTTTGAAAAAATCTTAGACCTCTGATTTTAAGTGGAAAAATGTATTTTGTTGATAAGCTATATTTTTAATTATCTTGATGAAATATGCAGTTCTTCCGAAAGATATCTTCTTAAGACTCTTTATACAGAGCCTTTTATGACGATACATATTTCTAAATCCGAAAGCAAACTTCTGAATCAAGCACATGTCTGGTTTATTACTCTTTTGTGACATTGTTCCTTCTTTCAACCATGAGCAGTTCTTTGGAGTTTTAATGAGTAACGAAATATAGCGCTGCATATAAAACTCTTATATGAGATTATTCCTTCTTTTAAACATGAGCAGTTCCTTGGAGTTTTACTGATCAATGAAATGTAGCGCTCACGAAACTTGCATTTAAATTTGAGAATTTTTTGACAAACTAATATTTGATAAATCATCAATTGTTCAACATATAACACACCTGAATTATTAAGCATTACTCAATGTAAACTGTTAACCCAATAATATAATGTATTAATCACTCAAGTTCCTGTCAGAATAGGTTGGGGGAAAACAAAACATCGGGCTTCAGCAAGAAAAGTGTATTGTAAAGTATCTTCTCCTCAAATTTGTATTCGGTCAAACGACTTTATGCCAAAGGTCCATTCTGCCGACCAATTTTATGCGAAACGTCCGTTCGGCCAAACATTCGTATGCCAAACGTCCTTATGCCAAACGGGGTATCATAGAATCCTCGGCGGTCAAGAAAAGATTTGACAACGAATCTCAGTTGCAATGAATCGAACGGAAATCCCTACTGAGCAACGAGCAGCAGTTCATCCTTAAGAACCTGTTCTTCTTCGATACTTAGCACAGTTGGTCTACCACTCGTCCGTTCTTGATAAGTGCCTTTTTTCAAGGTTTCGACTAATTGTTGAGGAACAAATGTCAGAAATCTTGGCGACTTTTCTGATCGCTTTTTTAATGATGTCCGGTGATAATGTGCATGTACAATCCGGATCCCAGGATTGTTTTTTTTTATAGGTACGTGGAGTTTTGTTTCTTCCGATTTACAACTTTCCTGTGACAAGAGATGAAAAACCAGTTTAGATATACAGATTTGCTTTGAAAATAGTTGTAATAGAGGACATGATTCATTTCCCAAGTCTTGCAAGCTATGTTGGTAGCAACAACATGAATTCGCATTCTTCGTGCAAGTTTGCAGTGTGTAAAATTTTTTGAAGATGCTTTTGATAAACCTAATATGATAAACTTACAATGTATTGCACCAATGGTCATAATAGTACGTAGTATTTAAATACGAAATATGCGATCAAACTTCATCAAACAGCCGGAAAAATATCCTTCTTCTAAACGGCATTGGCTATAAACGATAATTATCAAATAAATTAAACAAAGAAAATATATGAGCTGACAAAACCGCGATGCGAAGAAGTGTTACAAGTTACCTTGCCTTTGCAAGTAGCCCCGGGATTACGGTACTAAAAAAGAGAAAAAAAAAACATAAAAACCATGGCACAGTTGTTTTGCTATTATTTCTCGCCATTTCAGTCAATTGATATGAAACAAAACCATTCACCCCATCAGCCACATTGACCGTGACAAAAGCAATAAAGTAATACATTGCAAACAAAAGAACCTCACATAATGCGTCCCCAATGCCCTGTAGGACAATTATTACCTTTGGCGAGCAATCAAGCAGCCTTTAAACCGGGAATCATGATGAGCGCCTCTTTGTCAAGCTGCTGGCCACAACACTTATACCCATAAGGGAGTTTTATCGAGGGATCCATCCGGTGTTTATGATTACGACTCCACTCTTTGAGAATGCAATAAACGGAGGCGCGTAAAAGCTCTCGTTACTTCAACATTTTCATAGGCACTTTTATTAATTTTGAATTGGCATCCAATCAGTTGCATTGGGAGGAATCAGTAGAACTCTATGTTCGGGAGATTCGGGATCCAATCAACCGCAGTAAACACCATCCTCATAGGACACCTGCCGACGCAATGCTCGTAAAGCGTACAACCCTGATGACGGGCAGCTTTCGGAATTTATGATGGAAAAATTCAGACCACATCCTCAACCGACCGGACACCGGCCATCAGCATCGACCATCGGGAGCATAAAATCGAGGCCGAAATTCCTGTTTTATCTGTTGCTTTTCGTGTTTACCGGTCAGAAATGTTTTTTTCACCGCCATTCGGATCAAACCAAACAGAAACCCTTTTCACCAAACTGATGATGGTGGTGGTGGTAGCCCGGAATAGTATATTACGTTCTATAATATACATCCCTTCGGAACAACATAGCGCAGCACCAAGCAACAGCAACGGAACGGAACGGATAAAAAAGAGACCAAATCGAGTAGCCTTTTCAGTACCCAAAGCTGCCGCCGGTGAGATAAAAGAAAGGAAAAATCGGGTCCAAAGTGGTATTAAATCTCGGAAGATCCAACTTATGGACAGCCGAAAAAAAAAACTGAGAGCACAAACAAAATCCCCCAGCCCTGGGTCCGGCGGACAGACTCTAGAGACAAACAGATGGGAAAGCAAGTGGAAGATTTTCCTGGCGATTGCGAGAGAAAAAAGGTGAGAGTTTACTCGCTTTCAATTTTCATTTTACAGCCAGCCGACCGATGAAAGCTTAGGTTTTTTTTCCCCCTGGCTTACCTGCTTCCACCACCGCCGTCGTCGTCGTCGATCAACGTGAACGGAAGCATAGAGTTGTTCATGGTTCATTTAGTGGCAGCAAGTGGCGGAGAGCTTTGCCTGAGATCCTGATTCACACTTCATTTAACGTGCGTTGGCAGTGAAATTGCGAAACGTAATGAACGACAACCGTTCGGTGGATAGATGGCTTTAGAGGGCTTTCGAAAGCCGGTTAAATGAATTTGGGAAACGCTGAAGGTGGCTGGATATTGGTCTTTAGATTACAAGAAATTGCTAAGAGCCAAAAGTAGTTGAGTCATTCAATCTGAGAAGGCTGGATTAAAACAGAAGATATTGTAGGAAATTCTATTGACGCGGATGGTTAGCTCAGTGGTTACTCGTTCTGCATACTGAGCAGATGGTCGGGAGTTCAATCCCAGGTCCGTCCGTCCCCCTTCCTTGCTATTTGTCACTTGCCTCTTTCTATCACCACTAGATTTTAAAATAAAAAGCGCTTTCTTTCATCAATCGCATCACTTACCACAGTGCATCCATGATCTAAAAATAACCTGCCTCACTAACACAACGATCCTTCCCTAGGCAATTGTAGAGATGCAGTGGTGTTCACGGTCTCAAATAACAACGATTGGCAAACTAATCATCCTTCCCCTCTCCCCTTGAGGACGTGGCCGGCGCCGGTATTGATCCATTAAAAGAATTAGTGAAATTGTACATTGAAGATTTAAAGCTACTCCAAAGTTCCATCTATGTGGTTCTCTGTGCAATTACACTAGTTCTGTTCAGTAACGGAGTAGCAACTACGAAACGGCATGGTCTCTAAAAAACAATATCGTTAGAAATTCTTGACCAGCTCCAGACGTTTTTCGAAACCGTCACAGGGGACACACACGACTTCCATCGGCATTTCGTCCCAAATTTACCTTCGTCAGCATGTATGACCATACGAAATAATCCAAGGGATTCAGATCTGGTGAACTGGGAGGCCATTCATTCTTGTCCAAAAAGTCGGTCAATTTTTCTCGGCACCAGCCCTGAACGCGATTTGCAGTATGCGATGGCGCTCCGTTTTGCTTAAACACATAGTGATCATCTCCAAACACCTCTTGAACATATGGCTTGACAACTTTCTCCAAAACTTCTGTTTTATAATATACTGGTTTAAGATGAAAACCAGTGGTAATTTGCCTCGCTTGCAAATTCATCACCAAACCATCACTGACGCAGCACTTTCGAACCGTGGAATATTCCTATCACTCTCTGGAACAGCTCTCGAAGAGAGCCCACAATCTGTCGTTCTGGACATTGTGGGATTGTTGCAAAACGAATAACTTTTCGTCGGAAAAGATAAATTCTTCCCCACCGTGCCGCGACAAAAGCAGACTTGCTCTATGGAGTCGTTTCTGCTTGGAAGGTTCCGAAACTCCGTGAACTTTAGGTTTCCTGAAAGCTTGGAATCCGAGGTCATTTTGCAGTATATTGTGCATTGACGACCTCAAAACATTCAGATCTGCGGCCATTTTACGTACAGAGCGCTGTGATTTTCGTCTAATCCGTTTCCTGACTACTTTAACAACTCGTGCAGTCCGCACCGTACGAGTACGACCGGATCTCTTCCGGTCATCCAACGAGCAGTAGGTGTCACGGTATCTTCGGATGGCTCGGTACACAAAATCCCACTTTAATTCGAGGTTTTTCAAATTTCTGAAAATAGCGTCCGGGCGTTCATCTTTCAAAAACTTTTTTATCACCACAGCACGAAACTCCTTCATCGCAGGTAAAAGATAAACACCGAATGAAAACAATCGGACATAACCTACAAGCGTTTGCATAAACATAGTGCAAAACTAACTTTTGCACTAACTGCAAACTTTGGCAAGCACGGCAAAGTCATTTCTACCGGTACCATCACGTCAGTCACCGCCAGCTGCTCCAGTTGTATCTGCTGCCCCGAAAGCTGTCAATACGCTGTCAATATCGCCAGCAAGATTGAGCAAATACTGCCTGCTTCGCAATGCAAGTCCCCATCACCGGTACAATGTCTTAGTCCACCAGTTCTATAGACAACTTCGATTCAGATGACCCAAGTTGGACACTCTCAGCAAACTAAGTTGTAGCAACTTGAATATCACAAAAATTCAGTCATTTACAAGTATCTCCATCTGGTCTAGAACAAGTGTGCTACTTGGGAATGGAGGCAAAGACGCAAAGTATGCAAAATTGTTGGTTAAATATAAGAAGCAAACGGGATTGCTTGAAGCAACATGCTAGAAAAATATTACCTCCAAGTTACAGCTCGCGCAGCTGTATTTTAACAATAAGTTTAAATGTCTTATTTCAACCTGTTATAAAAGAAAAACAAAGAGTATAGAATGAACATCGTAAGCGATATCAAATTTATGTTGAATTTTATTTTTATCATATTACAATAGTTCACTACATTATTTTATCTTGTTCTACAAATGAAGGTATTGCCAGATTTTGCCTGATTTTTTAATTGTTGATATGCCAGATATTTTTCAAAAACTAATGGCAACCCTGCCCATGGGTGAGATCTATTTGATTAAATCTATGTAACCCTATTTCCAAATAATTCTAAATACGAGCCTGGTTTGGTAATTTTACATTTCCAAGTCTGGAAGTGTGTTGCAGTGCCCTTATCCAAATGATATTGGTAATGGACGTGCGTAACCTCGGAATGGGCGTGACTCTCCAGAAACTCTGAAATGGGTTGCTGGATCTGCAGTAGAGCTATCATTTTCTTGCTCCCGGATTAAAGCTGCTTCCAATGGTCACTTGAAGGATTGTTGTAAAAAGATTTCTTCCATTATACTACTGCCGGCTTATAGGTGTTAGATTGTAAATACGTACAAGAATAAAATGATAACCCTGTTCTCCAACGAATAGCTGGAGAACGCACCAGTTTATTAAGGGCTTATGCTGAATCATTATTAGCGACTGACATTACCTCAACATTTAGAATTGATATAACTCAGAGTCGTTACTAGATATTGAAAATTTTATTATATCAGTTCTTATGCTTACTTCATGTGAGCAACCTGATTGAGTTCGATTCGATGTTCATTTTGGTAGAAAATTTCGCTCGGCTTTTTTTTTTGCTACTGAGTGTACGTGTTTTTTATAATCACATTGAATTTCGTTAATAAACTCGTGTCAATGATGTGACATAAATATGAATCTATGATGTTACTTGTGCCAACAAGGGTATGCTCGAAAACACATGAATCTGTGGTGTTTTTTTTCCTGAGTATGTTTGAAAAACTCGAAACCAAATTTATTTTACAATGTACATCTATTCATAATGTGCACATAAATCGGGGCTTCAAATAGCTCAGTCGGAATGGCGACAAGGTTTACCAAGTCGAGCGGGTTTCAGATCCAGTCGAGAGATTCTTTCGAGATGAATATTCATTCTGCTTAATTGTACCCCATTTGCCATATAATATACAAAATCATGCACAGGTGTTGACATAGCACGATCTAAATTAATGACTGAGGACGTGCTTCAAGAATATTAAGTTGAAATCAGACAAATGCTCGTTGAAAAAGACTGCCAAAAGCAAGTTACAAGAAGAAGAACTGATACGAGGAAATTTCAAACCGTTAAAAAGTTGCAAACTAATCCTATCTTCTTTCCGGGAATATAATGTCTTCGACATATTTCGGACACTTTTCTTTTAGTGAAGTTTCAGAATCGAGCGCAGTTTTCTTTACTGTATTCGTCATGATTGCTACAAATAAACTGATAACGCTGTCAACTTTTTGTTCAATACACACCATGGTGTGTGCGATTACCATCGTGGGGACCATGAGGCGCATGGTTGGCAGGTTATTTCAAGTAATGAAAACGCTTATTAGGATGGTCAACAAAACCTAAAAACATAGCACTTTTTAAGCAACTTATCTCAAAAACTTAAATACATACATCGCCATATGCTTTGATATCTTATGTGAAATGTCCAGTATTTCAATAAACTATAAAAACGAGGAGGCTCTTTGGTCCTCAGACCATAGAAACCTTAAAAAAACTAAAAGAATCCATGTTTTTTTAATCAATATTACAGAAAGCAGATATTTTTCTATTATTCCTTAAAAGAATCTTTAATTAACTTTTATTTGCATTTTTAATAGATAAAATCAGTGCAGTAGTCATGATTTTTTTAACAAAAAGCAAATTTTTGACCAACCTAACGCAGAAACGGCCACCCCAATATGGGATCTGCTTGATTTTCTCCAACCAAAATAGCATCCAGAAACAGATACAAGGAGTCATAACCTTCCCATCGGTAGTGGATATAGATGTTAGCAACCTGGCATTTCCAAGAAATTTACGTTTTAATTCATTGTTTACAATTGTTCCTTTCGACCTTTTGACGATTTTGTCTAGATTTGGTTAAATACATACACGGAGAAAAAACAGTCCCGTTTGAAACAACAAACTTGTTAGTTGACTTCCAAACTAAAGATTTAGTTGTTTCAAAAACCGGTTTTGTTGTTTAAAACCAAAGATTTTGTTCTGAAACAAACAGGCAGATTAGTTGTTTCTACCTAAATATGTTACCACAAAACAACACCAATTATGGTTTTTTCAAACCAATATTTTTGTAGTTTCCACCTTGAAGGGTGTTCATTATTACCATAGCACAGGTTGCGTTGACTCAGAGAAACGAATTAAAATTTTAGATTGATTCAACCAAAGCGGCGGTTAAATCAAACTGAAATATTATTTGGAGAAAAAATAACTAAAAGTTTAGTTTGAAACAAAGTATTTTATTTTGGATTACTTCTTTTTGCGTCCAGTCCCGCTACATGCTATATTCGCGTACGTTTTCATCGTAGGTGAAAATTTAATATTTTACTTAAAATAACCTAAAAATGGTAGAAAGACTCGCATTAACATGAGAAGATTTATTTTAGTCTGAGTGGTCTATATGTGTAAATGTGCGCCTTTCTAATGTTTGTTTGTATTTCATTCAAATAAATATTATAGCAATTATCACAAAAGAAATGTAGGTAATTGTAAATGGAAATGTTTGTTGTTTCAACCGATTTCGTTCGTTTGTTTCAAACAGCAATTCAGTTCAAATCATACTCAAATTTGTTTGAAACAAACCATAAACGTTGGTGGAACCAACTAACAAATCTGTTAGTTTTCGTAGCTGTCATAATGAAACAACCAACATAATAATAAATTCAAACGGATGTCAGTTGAACTTAACTGTTTTATTCCAGAAACAATAAATCAAAATTTTAGTTTGTTTTAACCACCGTAGGAAGTCATATCAAACTAAAATGATGTTTGTGCCCAATTCAAGGTAAAACTCCGGTTGAATGAAACTAGAATATGTTTGTCTTTACCAATCTTTTTTCTCAGTGTACATGTTTTGGCTGAATCTGAATAATTGTGGCAAAGAATGGCAAACGTCACTACCGCCGTGCGGGTCAGCCATTATTATCAGTTCAAAATCGTAAATGTGTGGAACCTGATGTGCCCTCACTGTAAGTATTTTTTTCGCATTTGATTTGCCTTTAACATTAAAATTTAACATGAAAATATTCCATTGCTTTCAGCGTTTCTAAAATACATTCAAAGTCACAGAATTGGTCATCACGCGAAGATTAGTCGGAATATTTCCCTGGAAGCGGCGAATTAGTCTGCAGCACTCTTCGCTCCAATAAGGGTTTCCAAAGGAGCCGTGCACCCATTAACGTCACTCTCGACCACCAGACAAGTCGACACATTTCTTGACAGCCGTGAAATCATCCGGAGCACTCCCGAACCCCGATAAAGTGAAAATTTATAAGGGACCGTAAATCAATCCGCGTCCCTCTCGAACGCCGGTAAAGTTGGAACTCTCTAAAGGACCGTGAGCCAATCCGTGTCAATCTCGGACGCCAGACAAGTCGAAACATTTCTTGAAGAGTCGGCCATTCTTCCTGGTACCAAATCATCTGTACCGCAAAAGCAACCTGCAAAAGCTTTCTTCCTTGACTTTGGAGGCCGTTAACGACACTAAAAATCATTTGACCGCCAAGAGTGTCGTCGTTGGTTTCGACGTTAAAAAGGAGCTCGGAAAACTTCGTAACGCTAAGAAAAAGGATATCTTACAATTCCGTGATGAATGCCGAACCTTTTTGAATACCGTCGTTTGCAAGCTGTTGGTCAGATCGCCTCTATCATAATCACTTACCAAAGCATGCTCGTCAATTGATCCAGGTCTGATCAACTCACAAAAAGATCTAGCAAAGAAACGCATGGAAAAACTGTTGTCTATACCTACTAACCACGGACAAATTAGCGGGGTTTTGGCGGATTCGGCAAACAGACAATACCGATCTATTACTTCAAAAAGCGGCTCGTTTGAAAACTTCAATCGGAGGAAAACGCGCGTTGATGTGTTTTGGCGTGACCTGCTAAATGGTGAAAACAAGGAACTTTTTACAATTATTAAAATTGTGTGTTGTTTATCGCATGTAAACTCGGTTGTCGATATTCGATAATATGCGGGATGAATCGGTGGTTGCTCGCAGGACAGTGTATGACGCGGTTGCCATAAAAGGTGGCATAGAAAATGTGTCGATTCCAAAATCGCTGATTTGGAGAGCTAAGAATGCTCACTCGCTGTACGTCGAAGACATCAAGCGTCGGAAGAAAGAGGATGCGGATGGGCAAGCTGAATTATCAGTAAAACGACAACGAGAATCAGAAACAAGAGCCTTGCAGGCCAAAAAAGCAAAAAAATTGGAAGATGCTCAACGAGAAGCGGCCAAACTCGAAGAAAAAATTAAAATATTGAAAAATAAATGATGACAAGCCCGTTTTTATCTGGTTGTTGATCAATAAAATTATTTGTTAAACTTTTTTGAGAAATTTGATTGTTTGAATTATTTATTTACCTCCAAAAATCTATATATGATTCGTTTGCTTTTTTTTACCTGGAAATTTATGTTAAGCACCTGGAAAAAACCTGGAAAAATCAGGGAATTTTGTACTTACAGATGAGTAGACACCCTGTTTCAGTAAAGTGGATTTACAGATTTTATCGTTAAATTTTACCTAAATTTGGTTAAAAATTCTCGCATTGAGGTAAAAAATACCGTACAAAAATAAGTAATTATTAATGTTTTTCCCGGTTTTCCAGCAATACCGAAATTTCGGTAATCCATGTTTACCGATAATTTCAGTATGTGCACTTTTGTGTGATTTTCGGTATTTTTTACCGAATTTTCCGTTTTCTTGTCTTAGCGTGTACAGCGTTCTCGTTGCCTACAAAAAATTCTCGTGCTATTGAAATAATGTAATTTTGAGTAATTTTTTGTAACAGTGTCTATGTAAACAATCTCTAGCTGCTAGGTTAGTGTGCATTTTTTGATTTCCGCTGTGTTTTTTGTCAAAATGGCATCGAAAAGGAAAGAAACTGATATCGCTACGCGAACCCAGGTAATCAGTATGTGATGCCGCGGAAAGTCCCTATGGAAAATAGCAGCAGCCATCGGAAGATCACATTTCACAGTACAGAAATAGTTAATAAGTGGAAAGATGAAGGAACACTGAAGAACCGTGCTGGCAGAGGACGAAAACGGATTTTATCGGCAGGTGATGAACAACAAATAGTGCGCACAATTTTGTTTTATTCCTTGTCGGGTATTTTCATCACTGCGACCATATTTTAGATCTATTGTGATACATCCCCCTTTTTTTAGTTCTGTCCAGGTGACGTACCACTATTCTAAGGAGTGGTCGTCAACGCTTGACTTAGAGCATTATCCCAACACGGCATTACACTTCGAATGAATTGCACTACTGTACTGGGATTTGTTCTCCAAATATCAAGGGGTTCTATTAGCCCTTTGTCGAAGAACTGATTTTTTCTAATGAAAATTGCCGGACAGTGGCATAATAAATGTTCCGAGTCTTCTTTTCCCATGCCACAAAAGCGACATGAATCATCTTGAAGTTTTCCAATCACCTTCAAGTGATAGCGGCTCGGACAATGGCCTGTTAAAAGACCAGTATATGTGCTTAGATCTTTTTTAGAAAGATCAAGTATTTTGCGAGTCATAGAAATATTTGGAGTAATGAACCGATTTGATAGCCTAGCTGAAAAAGTGTTGTTCCAGTTTTCATTCACTTTCGAAGATTCGCAGGCTTTTAGCTCCATTCTAAGAGAAGAAGCAGATAAACTACAAAAGGGCTCAGGTCCTTCGAACTGAAGAGGCGATCCGAGTCTTGCTAGTTTATCGGCTCGTTCATTTCCACCAATTCCGCAGTGACCAGGAACCCAGTATAGATTGACTTTATTACGACAAGACAATTTTTGAAGTAATTGAACACATTCCCAAACATGCTTAGATGTGAATGTTGCTGACTTTAAAGCATTTAGAGCTGCTTGACTGTCTGACATAATACATATATTTGAATGTCTACAGTTTCTACGCAAGCATACAGTAGAACATTCCAGAATTGCTTGAATTTTAGCTTGGAATACAGTAGGCCACCTGCCCATCGGAATTTATGGTAATATCCTTAGGTATTTTACCTCCTAATCTGAGCTCTTTAATACCAACGCTAGTTATCAAGTAATTCGGTCCTGCTTAACAATCGGAGGGTGGATGATGGCTACACCCATAGCGACCATTTGGCGGTTTGTTATATCGTCCCAAATACAAGGCAGCGTGCGGAAGGAGGAACATCCACTCTATCCGCCCACAGATGGAGGACATCCGACTTTGACGTAGGAACATTTAAAGAGGTGCTTGAGAGGGGACCAATCTTACGCAAAACCCAGGAACCTTGCGGTGAACGACTGGTTATGTCACTTAAACGAGCGTGCGATGCGAGCATGCCGAGGGAAGTTAAACCGAGGAATAGATGATCGTCGGTGTATTGGTGGACGGAGAACGAAGGACGAAGAACATGCCTCCGCGCAAGACGGAGGATGCAAAGAGCGCGGTCCGGCGCAGATAGAATCGAGCGTAGACGGGTGCTAGCCGCCGCAAAGGCAACGCTAAAGAGGGAGATGAAAGCCAGCAAGCGAGCCTCCTTTGAGCGGCTGTGTCAGATAGCCAATACGAATCCGTAGGGCAACGCCGATTGGGTAGTAATGGCCAAAATCAGAGGAACGGTGGCTCCAACCGAGAAATCACCAGAGCTGCTACAGGTAACTGTTGAAGGACCCTTCCCACCGCCGTAGATTTGTCCCGTGACCAGCGTTCCAGTATCCCAGCCCATAACACCATAACAGCGATGGAGGGTTGAGCGGCTCAGCCAAACATCCGTAACGACGTGGGCATAGATAACGGCACAACGGAGGCTGGAGATGAGGCGACGGTGACGAATGAAGAACTGATTGCGATAGCAAAGTCACTAAAGGTGAACAAAGCGTCAGAACCGGATGGTATTCTGAACCTGGCCATCAAGACGGATATCTTGCTGGATCTCAAATGTTCAGGATGGCGATGAAATGGGTCCAAACGAGGGCGCTTTCCGAACGCCGAAAATTCAGACCCTAGTGTTGCTACCAAAGACTGAGAAGCAACCAGGGATCCATCGGCATGATGTCTGTTGGATACAGCGGTCAGGTGCTCGAGAGGGTAATCCCAACAGACTGACAGAATACACTGAGCTATAGGCGGTCTGTCTACAAGAGGTCTTAGGAGGTCGACGGTGGATGCCATTCTGTCCGTCATCAACACGGCCGGAGTGGCAATCCAGCGCAAGAGGCGAAAAATTGAAAAAAATTAAGAAAAAAAGCAAAAAGCACACATATTATATAAAAAGCAAAGCACAAATTTGCAAAATTATCATGACATATGCAACCAACTTAACACAGCCATTAACTCTGAACTGAAGAATATAATCGTTAAGTCAAAACTGAAGTCAAATCATGCCCCAAGAACTTCTTCAATTAGGTAAAACGAAATTTAAAAGTAGCCAATTTCCCTCACGAATGCATTTTGACGGAAATGTAGGTGAAAATCCTTCTGAAATATGCAAGCTTTTTGCAAATTTCTTCCAAAATGTATATACCATATTTTCAGAAGAAGACCTCAATCGCGAATTCGTTCCATTTTCCAACAATATATCTGTCAATCAATTATCTATTCCCAAAATTCTCAAAGTACTTAAAAACTTGGATGCTTCTAAGGAACCAGGACATAGCGGTATTGCACCCATATTTTTGAAAATTTTTGCATACGAACTTACCCTTCCTTTAGAAATTCTTTTTACTATATCTCTGAAAAGCGGAAAATTTTCAAATCCAGCACAAAATCTGACATCTGATACTAAAAATTGGACTCGGAAAAAATGTGACACTTTCTTTTGGGTGTAACTTTTTATTGCGTGAGTAAAAATTAATGAAATTTTGGGTAACACTAGTTCAAAGTGTTAAAATTATGTGTGCAAAATTTTATTGTGATCTGTCAAGTAGCTAATCCAGCACATTTTGGGCGTGGTGATCGATAATCCTGGTCAGTCGCACAGATGGATCGGCAAAAGGCTTGGAATCCACCATTCTACCGTGTTCCGCATGGTGAAGATGTTCCGGGAAACGAATACCATCGAGCGGCGCGCTGGAAGCGGCCGAAAACTGAAAACGGAATACCCAGAGAAGGCAGTACTTTAAGAATAACCCGAGCCTTTACATCCGAGACGTGGCCAAAAAGGTCGATTCATCGAAGTGGTTTGTCCTGCAGACCATGAAGCGGGCTGGGCTACGTGTTTTTAAGGTCAGGAAGGCGCCAAACCGGACTGACAAGCAAACCACGGTGGCCAAATTGTGTGCGTGGAAGCTGTACCGTGAGTGGCTGGTCAAGCCAGGCTGTCTCGTCATGGACGACGAGACATATCAAGGCGGACACCAAACAAATCCCCGGCCTCGAGTTTTTCGTCGGTGCGTCCCGCATGGAGTTTCCGGAAAAGTTCCGGTAGAGAAAGGTGGACAAATTCGCGAAGAAGTACCTGTTGTGGCAGGCGATCTGCGATTGCGGACAGTACAGCAAGCCGTTTGTTACAACCAGCACCATAAACGGGCAGATTTATCGAGGGGAATGCTTTCAGAAGCGCTTGCTGCCCTTCCTCCGCTCTCACCGTGGTCTCACGCTGTTCTGGACGGAAATTGCTTCGTGCAATTACGCCAAGCCTGTAATGGATTGATACGAAGCGAAGGGCGTTAATGTGGTCCCGAAGTAGGCGAACCCGCCAAATACACCAGAACTTCGTCCGATCGAAAAGTTTTGGGCGATAAAGTGTGTCCACGATGAAATTGCCACACACAAAATTGATTCGCAAAATTCGAGTTTTCATCCGATTGCCATCAAATTTTCAGGGATTGAGAAATAACTATTAAACTTCATTTTACCATTTTACTCGTATATTATTTACAGTCCATACGCAAATGCCCGCACCTTGGCCTTAACCCCGGCCATATTGCATGGCCCCGGTTTTTTGCATGTAAACCCATACTTTCTTCAGTTCCTCGACTGTCTTCACTACCTTAGGTCGTTTAAGAAGGTGCTGCTTCATAATCGCCCAGTACTTCTTGATGGGGCGGAGCTCCGGAGTGTTGGGAGGGTTGAACATTTTCGGCACGAAATTGACCTTATTGTCCGCATACCACTTCAGCACGTCCTTGGAGTAGTGGCATGGGGCCAAATCCGGCCAGAAGATTGTTGGGACGTTGTGGGCCTTCAGGAGAGGAAGCAGCCGCTTCTGGAGGCACTCTTTTATGTACACCTGTCCATTCATCGTGTCCTGGGTCACGAAAGGTGCACTCCGCTTCCCGCACGTGCAGATGGCTTGCCAAACCAGGAAATTCTTCGCAAATTTGGACATCTTCTGAGTGCGGACATGCTCCGGAACGCTGAACTTATCCTTGGCCGTGAAAAACAGGTTGCCGGAGATCTGTTTGAAGTCGGCCTTCACATATGTTTCGTCGTCCATGATGCAGCATTCAACTTTCGTCAGCATGTTGAGGTACAACTTCCTGGCACGGGTTTTGGCGGACTTGTTCTGCTTCTCGTCGTGATTAGGGGCCTTTTGTACCTTGAACGTTCGAAGCCCAGCCTTAGTTTTGGCCTTCTGGACAAAACTTCGGCTTAGGTGCAGCTTCTAGCTACATCCCGAACGGAGGCGTTCGGATTTCGGTTGAAGGCCCCAACTACGCGGTTGTGATTTTTGGTGTTGTACGGAATACTTTTTCCTTCACTTCTGGGCTTCCGATCGGTGGTCAACCGTTCCTCGAACCGCTTAATCACTCGCGACACCGTGGAATTCGCGATTCCCAACGTTTTAGCGATGGAACGATGCGAGAGATCCTTGTTCTCGTGATGAATGCGCAAGATTTTATCACGCACGAGCTGTTCTTTCGACTCCATTTCCGCGAGTTTTGATCACAGGACTTTAAAACTTGCAGGATGTAAATAATGCACTATGAACTCAATCCACCCAAATTTTCATCAAATTCTACCTAACGATTAAGAAGTTAGAGCAATTTCATTGTGTGGCAATTTCATCGTGGACACCTTTTAATGAAGAAGAAGTTGAAGAGAAGCGGAAAAACATTAAAAACCGATGAAGTTTTTAAGAAAAACTGGGAGAAATTGTGTAAGGAAGATGGACAAAGCCTCGCCCAAGATTTCATGAGCAGCGTTAAGAAAAATGTACAAGTATTAAGCTTGTGGGAGGAAATTCAATAAATAAATTATGCATAGCTAATATATAGTTATTTAATCCCTGAAAATCTGAGAAGTATCCGATTTTTAATGAATTTGATCATGTTCGTGTGTCTCATTTTTTCCGAGTCCAGTCTTTACCTTTGCCTGGTACAGGTATACCTCGATAGTACGTAAACCTGCGCCTCGTTTAGTGTACGTACTATCGAAACGTACGTACTATCGAATCCCAATAAAAAAATTAAATGTTTTTGAATAGCGTTTTAAAACTTTTTCAATGATATAAAGCTTGCTTTGACGGGCATTTTTTTTCTGTGTATAAACGCACATACCTTTTCCTGCTGTTCAAATTCACTAGAGCGCACAACCGCAAACATCACCTTTTGATCGGTCATCAAACCGTCAGTAGATGAGCCAAACACTCAAAATCTGTAAACTGTTAGAAGATCGATCGTGAGCTGCTCATCATGCTCATTATCTCGAACTCACGTCGCTCTCTTCCTCGTTCTCTGGAGAGCCCATCTCTACAAGATTGATCTACTCGGGCTTTCGCTTCTACTCAACTACGGCATCAAGTCAATCGATAAAGCGTGTAATCGTGTAAATCAGCCACGTGGTCGCACCGCCACGATCTGCCTGCAGTGGAACACCACGAAAATCTCCGCTCGCCCATAGCCAGCAAACATAGGCGAAGACGGAAGCGTGAATGATCTTTTAGCGATCGAATGGGCACGACTTTCCGATTGGTCGTAACATAAATTTTCTGTTCTTTCTCTCTCTCTGTCCATGCGGATTTGATTAGATTTTCAATTCGGTGGCAGTCTCGAACGGCGATTAGTGAGGCATTTTATTTGCTCTAGCCAAGTGGACCGACGGTTGTCGTTGTGCGGGATAGAGACAGAGAATGAATGTGAGACCCACGCGCATGAGTTGGACGCTCGTAAAATGAGGCTATTCAAACAGTTACCTACAAGGGTCATTTACAAACGAGCCCATTCTGAGCGGGACTCGAGTTGGTGAGAAAAGTGACGGTGGACCTTCAGTGACAACCATTAAACATGAGCTTGATGAGCTGGGACCATTTAGAACCGGAGGAGGACGTGATCGTGTGTGGTCCCCAGTGCAGCGCTGCCGTGTGAAATTTGGGTGTGAGTGGCTTCAAAATTCGTTGCATCTTATCCGAAAAAAAAAACAGAAAATGACAAATAAGATTAGAGAAGAGTTCCATCGCACATGCCAATCAATATACAATCACCGAACCATCCATAACAACATGACTATTGCGTCACACTTTTCCCAACGGAAGCACTTGAGTCACCCTCCGTTCCGGGATCGGCCGAAAACCGCATTTATAGGCTAATACTTCAAAACAAGTCCATTAAAGAAGGAAATCCACTCGCACACCCCGCTGGGAGATTTGCAACCCCCGTTTGCCGATAATACGGTCCTTATTGCGCCTGCATCGAATGGCATCGGATAGGGTAAACGATTGCGTTTTCCGCGCCAGTAGATCCGCAAATTGATTCCTATGCTTTTCTGCTTCTCTCTCGTTTCGCTTTCGTTCCAATGTTTCCGATGAGCCTTTGTTATTGTTGTTGTTGTTGTTGTTCTTGTTGCCAGTCAATGGGGATTGACTTAATGGATTTGTTTTCATTGAAAGTGAGTTTCGAAGAGTGCCAGTCAATGCAGTCAGCGGTTGGCAGGCGATTTTGTTTTCTGTGATGCGATTATGCTGCGCTCAGCTGATCGCACGACTGAACCACGTGCAAGAGTATTTGGATGTTTACAGTTGTTGCGGTTTCGCTGCAAAAACGTTGGGCGGCTCGATGGAGATAAATCGTGGGATTAGAAGAGTTGCATAATTGATTGTGAGTAAATTTGTTCGATTTTCATTTCTCATCCATTCGTTGCATCAAACGTTTATGCACACAAGTAAAATAGAAGGATTAATGTTTAAAAGAGCTACTTTTTTGAAAAACCGTTTCAGGAATCGCTCTACTTTTTGGAGTCCTCTCTGCGGCACAGGCTACTCTTTAGATAAATTTTGAGACATTTTTTTAGAGAAGTTCAGGGAAGTTCGTCAGAGAAGTTCTTCAAAGAACTTCTGAGAAGTTCGGAATATTTCTTCAGAGAAGTTCAGGGAAGTTCTTCTGAAAAATTCAAATAATTCTTCAAAGAAGTTTGGGAAAGTTCTTCAGACAATTTCAGGGAAGTAATTTCAAGGTTCGCCAATGGAATTTCTTCAGAAGATTTTCCGGGCAGTTCTTCCAAAGAACGTCTGAGAACAGTCGTCTTCACAGAATTTCAGGTTTTTTTTTCATGGAAATTTCGGGAAGTGCTTCAAAGCAATTCAGATAATTTTTCAGATATGTTGGTGAAAGTTCTCCAGACAATTTCAGGGAAATTCTCCAATGGAATTTCTTCAGAGGAATTTTAGGACAGGTCTTCAGAGAATTACACGGAAATTCTTCAGAGGAACGTCAGGGGAGTTCTGCACAGTAATTCAAGGACGTTCTGTAAAGAAATTCAGAGGAAGCTCTTCAGAAAAATAGGGAGATGTTCTTTAGAGAACTTAGGTGAAGTTGTTTAGAGAATTTTGGTGAAGTTCTGCAGAGAACTTCGGGAAAGTTCTTAAGAGAACTTCAGATAATTCTTCAGAGAAGTTTGGGAAAATTCTTCAGGGAATTTCAGGAAAGTTATTTCAGGGAAGTTCTTCAGAGGAACTTCAGGGAAGTTCTTCATTAAAATTCGGGGAAGTTCTAAACAGAAATTTAGGGAAGTTCTTCAGAGGAGTTAATGCAAGTTCTTTTGAGAAATTCGTGGAGCTTCATAAGAGAAGTACAGGGAAGTTATTAAGAGTACTTCAGGGAAGTTCTTCAGAGAACTTCAGGAGAGTCCTTCAGAGAACTTCGGAGAAGTTCTACAGATAAGTTCAGGGTAGTTCTTCAGAAATGTTCAGGTAATTCTAAGGCTTGCTTCATTTAGAATTGGAACAATTGCTCATATTGTGGCGCTCCTGGTGGACGGATTTGGAAGTTCTTGGCGCTCACGTGTCGGGAATTTTTTCAGCTTTACGTATGTATTTTTGACATTCCGCAAATCGACTGTACTTTGTAAACAATCAACATGGAAGCCGAAAGAAGGGAAAAAAATGTGCACAGTTATTTGGAAAATCCATTGTGGTCTGCATAGGCTAGTTAAGCAGCTGAAATTGCCTAGAAATACCGTATGGCGCGTTATCAAACGGTATAAGGAAACATTGACGACGATTAGGAAGCCTCAAGCCAATCGTCGGAGTGGAACTGTCGACCGAAAACTGCGTGGTAAGATTTTGAATACGATTAAGAGGATCCCCAATCTGTCGGACCGTGATTTGTCCAGGAAATTCGGTGCTGCCCATAGTACCGTGAAGAGAACTCGACTCCGGGAAGGAATCAAGTTGTATCGAGCTAGCAAACAGCCAAATCGGACCATAAAACAGAATAGTGTGGCCAAAATCCGTGCTCGGAAGCTATACGACCAGGTGCTGACCAAGTTCGACGGGTGTCTTCTGATGGAAGATGAAACCTATGTCAAGGCTGACTTCGGGCAAATCCCAGGTCAAAAATTTTACTTGGCAACGGCTCGGGGGGATGTTCCAGCCAAATTTAAATTTGTTTTTGCCGACAAATTTGCACGAAAATTCATGATTTGGCAGGGTATTTGCAGCTGTGGCAAAAAAACGAAAGTTTTCGTTACAAATAAGACAATGACGTCGGAACTATACCAAAAATAGTGTCTCCAAAAATGAAATTTGCCGTTCATTCGATCCCACGACCATCCCGTAATGATTTGGCCAGATTTGGCAAGCTGTCAGTACAGCAAAGTCGTTCAAGAATGGTATGCAGAGAAAGAAGTCCAAGTTGTTCCGGAAAACCTTAACCCATCCAACTGCCCCCAGTTCCGCCCTATTGAGAAATACTGGGCAATCATGAAGAGGAGACTCAAGGCAAAGGGAAAGGCTGTCAAAGACATCAATCAGATGAAGACCTGGTGGAATAAGATAGCTAAAACGATGGACGAAGAAGGTGTGCGCCGCCTAATGAGCCGTGTTACAGGAAAAATTCGAGAATTCCTTCGAAACCGTGACGAATAATTTTATCCGTATTTTTTCTTAAAAGTATGAAGAAAACGCTACATTTGTATAAAAAAAGAACTTGAATTCAATAATAAATAACTGAAATACAGGCAATTGTTTTTGTTCCAATTCTATCTGAAGCAATTTAAGGGAAGTGGAATTTTTAGGGAATTTCTTCATAGAAATTTCAGGAAAGTTCTTCAGAGATCTTCGGGGAAGTTCTTCAAAGAACTTCTTGGAAATTCTTCTGAGAAGTTCAGGGAAATCGGTTAAATTTATTGCTTTGAGGTTTCAAAATATTCGTATGTACCGGTCCTTAGAGCAGCAAAAATGGCATGAAAGTGATATGACAGGTTAATTTAAAATTCATATATTATTTAGAATTATTATGTCAATTTCCCGTGATTTTGAAGAAAAATATCAATTTTCCATTTGTGTTGGAGCGTTAGTCGGAAAGCACGTTAGTATAAAAGCCCCTGCAAAGAGCGTCAGTGATTATTTAAATTATAAAAAAGCACTTCAGCATAATTCTAATGGCTATGGTGGATGCTGAGTACAAGCTAACGTATGTCAACATAGGAGCAAAAGGAAACATCTGTGATGCTGGGGCATTTGCCGATTGCTGTTGTTGAATCTGATGGAGGATAAAGTTGTATGGCTCATCTGACACGCTGCTGATTTTGAAACATTTTGAAAATTATTATTTCTTAATAGGCCTGCTCAAATTTGTTATTCAAGTTCTTTAAAACCATCGTTATCTTGCAAGGCAGCTCTCAGTCCATAACGTCTCCAGCAAAGAGTGGTCCAATTTTTTGGGTTTTTAAGTTCCATGGGTTCGGACACGATTTTGACTGGCTTTGCTTTCGATCCATTCGGGTTTTCAAGTTTCAAAACGGGTGATTGTACGTTGGAGTCGAGGACCAAAATCAAAGGTTGAAAATCAGAACTGTTAGAATCGTGAGCTGTCTTTCAACGTTATCATCTTGCAAATTCTTAGTACGTAGCTAGGTTTCAAAATCCCCTGGTCTAAATTTTCTTCGGATGAGGAGTTGCAAAGCAGAATGATGCTCTCACTTTGAAGCATACACTTCCTCAGGCGATCGGGAATACTTGGGTCCCACAACACCGAATGTTGCTCCCACACCTCAATCAAGTGGAATTTCTTTTCCTGGACCATTTTTGCTCTAATAAATACCACGAAAAAACAAACTAGCAAAAAAGTAAACGAACTGTTTAAAAACTTTGACCAACGAACTATGAACTATTCCGTCCGGATGGAATAGTTCATAGCCTACTACTAAACCATAGAAAATATCCCTATAATGTGCACACGACAACGGGCACGGCTCTATATCATAACGTAAAACTATCGCTTGCAAGTTATAACTACTACATAGTTTTGGTGTTCCTATGAACTATTCCATATTTTTTAGCACATAGCTCACTATATACTAGAAATAGCCGCCGTATGGTGGCGCCTTTAGGAACGAAGTAAGCGTTGGCCGCGGGTGGACGTGTTTATACTTCACGGTCATATTTTATCTTTCCACTCTGCGAAAATTTAGTCTAGGGGGATGTAATTCATCGAAACTTCCGGTCCGCACCTAGGCATCTTGCTATGAGGTACCACGTGGGTCTCGACCGCCTGTTGATCAGCAAAATTTGGAAGACGTCTGCATTGAGGTATCTCAAATTTTAATAATCCGTCTACTATATCACAAAACATTGCCATTGTTCAAGCGGATTTGAGATAATGAAATCATTGGGCAATTCCCCCCAAGGTGTGCTAAATCGATAAGCTTGGACATCAGTAGAAGCAAAGTTGCCAGAAGGCGCAAAATGCATCTACGGAACCTCATTTTTATCAGGTCCCTCTATCTTTATTTTGGATGGAGTAGTGTGAATTGTACTTTATATTGTAGTATTAGACAATTGTATAACAAACAACTTAATGTATTACATATTCTGTAACTTATAAATTTCAAACTCAATTTCAGTGAGCGAGATTAGGTGCTATAAACTTGGCGAATTATTGCCAGACTTTTGGTTCAAATGCCAAAAGTCCACCCGTCAGGCAAAAGGAGCATAAACTTATCTCTCTAGCTTCTATGCTCCCAACGAGAAAATACAAATTATCACATTATTAAACTCTATATGGAAGCGTTTGGCACGGGAGGTCCATACTTTCTTCCTTCCCTTGATTCGAACTAGTAGAGTGATTTCAGACACTCTTTCTGGAATCTCTCTATTTCTTGGAGTTCTTACAGCGGCACAGCAACACAGTGTTACGTTGGGCGTTGCATAATATTTTTTGGTTATATAAGGTTTGATAGACAAAATAGATTAGGTTAGTTTCGCTATAAGTTTATTTTGCATGTTGACTGGTTTGTGCCTCGGCTAAGTTGAATGCCATAACAATAATAAATGAAACAATGGCTCCAAACTATGAAATAACACGCCTTGACGAAACAAGAAAAAAAAGCCAAAAGAAATGTTTATTCATAAAAAAATTTAAGGTCGATCATTTTGCAATCATACCGGCTGGAGAATAGAAGTTATTCGTCGTTTCAAAAGTTTTCTTCGAGACACGTACCAGAAGTACTCGATAGGAAGAGTGAATTTTTTGTGAAGTGTAGAGAACGAGTTTTTTTTTTCAATTCTTTTTTAGTTGATTTAGGTCTACGTAGTCTCTGGTCTATGAGACAGACAAAGCGATATCTTCTGGAGATACGCACCATATTAAAAAAATAGCATAAAACTAAGACAAACCATTCGCGTTGGACATTCCAGCACTAACGCGCTTTTTGTGTACGGGCCGGAATTTGATATCTCCGTTTTGGGGTTTCTGTATCAAC
The DNA here is from genome assembly GCA_034211315.2 of Aedes japonicus. NCBI lineage: Eukaryota > Metazoa > Arthropoda > Insecta > Diptera > Culicidae > Aedes > Aedes japonicus. Next base: position 98,080 of record JASCZW010004538.1, on the reverse strand, counting down.
GATCATCACCAACTTTTGTCCGTGGAGCACGTACCGAACAATTCGAGCTCGGGAGCCCGCTAAGGCCCGCCGTACGAGACAGTTAAACGAAAGGGGGTGAAGATCGCAAGACAACTGTGCGAAATTTCACCCAACGGTCGCCAATAATCCGTCATAATTCCACAAATCGTTACAACCCCTGTGGACCCCTGCGCGGTTTTAGAGTTTCGTAGTCAAAGATCGGACACTAAACCGGACCTTACCCGAAATATAGGAGTCTTCCTTAACCCCGCTCGGTCATAGCGGAAAGGTACGCGAAGCCGGATCGCTTGGAAAATCGGGCTTCTATATTGAAGGAGACGGTCAATTCCGGATGCTCTCGACGAACTTATAATTGAAATCTTTCCGTCCAGCCGCCACTCCCTCCGCATCTGTAATTTGGCCCTACTCTCCGAGCTCGTCTGCCATCGCTGGAAGCCATTTTAGCAAAGACAGCGGTCATGTTTCGACGCAGCCATCGTCATCGGGATTCGTCGCCATCTACACCATTGTCGTCGTCATCTACGTCGCCAGTACCCCGCTGGCATTACGTCATCTAGTCTAGATAGTCGTCGAGAACTCGCCAAAAATCCGCGCAGGTATGTGGAAACCATTTTTCATGGCCATGATTGTTTCCCAGTGAATATTTCCTGTAACCGAATGTTTTGTCTAACCCGAATGAGCCGCGAATAACCGGGAAATAAATTTATTTGAATATACTTTGATTTGAAGTACTTAGTTGAAATTCATTTCCGTTATGGGCAGTTCCGATAGAATTGACTCCTCCTAAAATCCGTTTTCGTTTCCCGTTTCGTTGTTTTCAATATCAGGCTTATTTTTTTCCATTCCGGTTAGCTGATTTGTATTGATCGAGTTTAAATTAGGGATTTTTACTAAGGTACAGAGGGGAAAATCAAGCAGGATTCATTAGCGTTTTTCCACATCGTGGTTATTTTAATAGTGTTTAAGCCTTTGAGCTAAAAGCCGCTCACGAATCCCCTGAGGTGACTGTCTCAGAAAGGTCGGGTAAATACCAAACGACAGGTGGCCTCCTGCATGCAGAAGTGGCGCTCAAGCCATCTTGTTCCAAAAAACTCGTGAGAATTCTCGGAACGGTTACAACAGTTGGACCGGTGACAAGAAAATTGACGTATTTAAAAAGTCTTCGTTTTCCAGGATGCTTCCAAGCATTGGCTGCGTTATTGAGAGATTAGATTAGGTTAGACTAAAAGCTGGTCCACAAGTGGCGTTGTGCCGTACAGTGACACAATGTTCAGCCACTCCATCTCCTTCAACGATCGCTTCGAGTAGTGGGCCGACGCCAGATTCGGCCGAAACACCGCGTCTTCGCCCTTTTTGTATTTCTTGATGAACGACGCAACTTCCGGCAGGCATTTCGTACTATAAAGTTCCCCGTTCACGGTCATTCCGGAGCGAAAGAAGAGCGGCTTTGACATCCCCTTCTCGCTGATTGTCAGCCACAGCAGCACCTTCTTGGGGAACTTGGTGTGTGAAATGAACTTCACCTCGTAGCTCACTTCCTTCGTGGGCGAAGTTAAATACGACGTCGTTGCCCTGCCAGTTGTTGCCATCCAGGATGATATAGGTCTTGTCATCCATCACCACCGCCACGTCACGATTCGCCGGGAAAATCGAGTTGACCATCTTATTCAGCCACTGCTGCTGCGTCATGCCTGCGCTCAAAACCAGTGGACGTGACTTCCACTTCCTGACATAGCTGGTACATCGTACTTGCCTTCAGTCGAGCTTCTGTCAGGCTACTTGATTCTGACTGTAATGTACGTAATAGTGCCAAGATATTGTAGATGTCGGAACGGGCATCCGGCGTCAACAAAGTGCCGCACGATGTACGTTTTAGACACGTCGGAATACCGTTCTTTGAACGTGCACACTTCTGAACGGAGTTGTTTCACTGTTTTTGCCATCACGGTTAGAGTTCGACTGATAGAGCTGTCAAATTTTGTCTGCTGACTCATGGGTTACTATGATTGGGTAGATTCATCAGTGCGGGTGAAGGTAAACCCATGCGAAATCGGCAATTTTCGTCCATTTATTTTTAATGCAACCGTTAAATGGGCGCAAAGGTTTCGGACTGCCAATCCGAATTTGATAATACCTTCCATCTTCTCGGATCGTGAGTTCGGTGTAGAACGTACTTCCGCACGGAAAGGTTCCAATTGCAGCTTCGGGTCGTCCATACAGAGTGCTCAACGTATTAATGATTTCCGGAACAGCTTTCCTTGCTTCTGCTTTCAGACGGTGTTGAAGCCGCATAAGATTTTCCGATTCGCTGTACCAGCAGGTTCTCGTAGATGTCTCGTAGATATTCCAAAATAATAGCCAATCAGCAGGGTTCTCCAATAACGTAGGAAACTCCTTAGGTACTATATGGTGGGCTGCCAGTTAATGGGCTGTAGGAGTACTGACGGGTTGAGCGGCAAAACTCGTTGACGGAACAGGATTATCTGCACTATTTAGTTGGCATTGCTGATGCGCTGGATATCTGTAGCTCTGAGGCGGATTTCTTGATGTTAGATTGGTTTCTGCGGAATAGTTCGGTGCCATGTTCATTTTCGAATGATGTTAGTTCACTGGAAGAGGCTCATTTTGCTTTAAGTTTTACACTAAGGAGTTAATCACTGGTACCGATGTGATCGTTGGACTGTTGAAACGGTTGCCAGCAAATGGAAAAGAAGATGGTCTTTCGCTATTTTCCGAATACACAGCAGCTGGGACATCGGTAGCATGAAATCAACTGTTATCAACATATTAAACGTATTCGGTGAACATTTGTAGACAGCCATGAAAGCTGGATCGGGGAGAAATCGAAAGCCGAAGGCCACAGCGACGACAAAAAGAGTTGCCCGCAGTTTCGAGCGGAACCCCAACCTCTCCGTCTGAGATGTCGCAAAGAAGCTGGCAGTGGCGCCTTCAACCGTGGATAGAGCTAAAAAACGAGCTGGGCTGTCGACTTACAAGAAAGTGGTGACTCCAAATTGCGACTCTGAACAAAACACGTTGGCCAAAGCACGGTTGCACACGAAAATGCTGACGCAGTCAAGTGGTACAGGACGATGAAACTTACGTCAAGGCAGACTTTAAACAGCTTCCTGGACAGAAATTTTATACGGCAACCGGACGGGAAAAGGTGGCAGATATTCTAAACCACATTAAACTGTCAAAGTTTGCGAAGAAATATCTGGTGTGGCAGGCCATTTGTGCCTGTGGCTTGAAGAGCAACGTTGACATTGCAACCGGAACCGTCACCAAGAAAATTTATATGAGCGAGTGCCTACAAAAACGTCTACTGCCGTTCCTGAAAATTTCTCGACTGAATTTTCAAACACAAAACACGGTACTTTTCGGTATTTGCTGATTGTGCTTCCGTTCGTACAAAATGCGTTTGTGCACTTCCATTTGATTCGACGACATTTTACTGTATGGAACAAGAATGTAAAAATGTTGTACCACGAAATAAAGTGGAGAGTTTCAGCTGTCAGAAAAGTGAAACGTTTCAGAGATCCGTGAAATAATTCAAAACCTACACTGAAAGAAAATTTTCCCTAATGTTACGTGGACAGGCAGATGCAACCATTTACCCGGTTTAGCGATTAAATCTTTGCCGAAACGGTCGCAGAATCATTCTCTAAGCGAATTTCTTTTGAATCACACCTTCCTCGTAGCAATCCCGACACCTTAGTTTGTGATGATTTACTACAACCGAACGTCAAACGTTATGGTTTCTTAACTTTCTCACCCCGTTATAAATCTACTCTTCAAAAGCGCTTCCGCACTGCTCAGTTCTCGAGTGTCACTCCCCCGAATGGCCATTAGATTTTATGATCGGCCGTCGCCTAAAATTATCATCGCGTCCATAATTCAAAACAAATAGGTATGCCCCATCAAAAGCGATATCCCGCGGCGGCGGCAGCGGCGCGGCCTCATCATAGCCGTCGACAAGGTGGCAAACTCAAACGCGGAACGAAGCTCATAAATTTTGCATTATTTTCTAATTCTGTGCAAATTGTTTACTTTGTAGCTCTCTGGGGCCGTCGTGCGTAGGAGATCGCTCCCCTCTTCAACGCAGCGAAGATGAAAGTGGCCGAAAAATTATTCATAATAGATCAACATTGACATCCACCGGTTCCGAAAACAGATCATCAGTCACGTCTTTACGATCGAAACGTAAACGGTGAGCTCAATCACATCGTGACAAAGTTGCATGTGGAATGGGCGTGAGTGGTGGGTGTCATGAATGAATGTTTACAACTTGGACTAAGAACGCGTCGCTCTTTCCGCATGTTCCTCTTGTATTGAGAAATCGTGCTGAAGGCGACGCAACGAGACACCGAAAATAGTTCTTGCACGAGGAAAGGTCTAAACGCATTTAAGTAGGAGCTGTCTGTCAACAAGTTGTCATCGGGGCAGCATTGGCAGGTCGGCTCGTCGTCGACGTTGTCGATCGGATGGCCGTCTAGTCGTATAATCTGAGTGCCATCGCAGTCACAGAGGCCACTAACCTGTGCGCAAAAGGGGGAGGCTCCTTTTGTGCCGAATACTAAGTCGCTCCTTCGCAGATTAGAGGAAGATGGACAGGAAGTTGACTAGCCGTGGCACACTGAGCAGTGACAGTTTTCTAGTGAATGAGATAAGTGATCGAGTTTCTATCTCGCGAAATTGGTTTTTACGCAGGAAAATGCTACACATTGTTGTTGATGAACATCACACAACAGCAGTGGCGTTGTATTTTCCACCAATACTCGGATGTCAATATTAGAAAAGCTGTTGACTTCCACAATGTTGACTATTTTTGACAACTGGTGTTCAACCCTCCTGCAGTTTTGGATAACGCCCGATTCAAAGTAAATTTGGACGCACTCATGTGATCATAACTCAAGACATAAACAACATACAATACAAAATGGTATTTTTCAAACGATATTTAACAAGTTATTACATTTCCCCGTTTCGAATGAACTGTCGCACTTTACTTGTGATCGATGCCATCATGATCTGCACAGTCGCTGGTGACTCTGTACCTGCGAATTTTAAACGCATTTGTCACTTCTTTACCGCATCCGTGAAGTTTTCGCTTGACAATCGCCCAATATTTTTCGATCGATCGGAGCTCATGGCAATTCGGAGGATTTATCTCTTTAGCGACGAAATTAACATTGTTTGCCGCATAACATTCTAGTAACTCCTTAGAGTAGTGTAAGTTGTAATTTCCGCTAATACTTGAATGTCAATATTAGAAAAGCTGTTGGCCTCGACAATTTTGACTATTTTTGGCAACTGATGTTCATTATGCATTTAAGCACTTCACTGAACATATTCACTTGATGATTTTTGTGACATGCAGTTTGAATGGAACGATAGCCGAATGAAAAAGAAGCTGCAGACAATAGTTACACTCACTTGAGAAGTTTGGCGCTTCATAAAAACACTTTCCAGCAGTTTTGGATAATTCCGTTGATTGTAATAAATAGAGGATAGCGGAAAGAACAAATGCAAACAAAAGCAAACGTCAGTTGTGGGCATGGATGCCGGGAAGTTTTTCAAAATATCTGTGGGGAAGATTTGAAAATGTCTGTATTTGTCTGTATTGAGGATTTTGTTAATAATTGGCGTGAGGAATATGGCTGGATTAGGTAGTTTATTCGAGAGCAAGAGGAGGAATGGTTATTACGCATAAATTATGTAAACTCATACTCTCCAAAACATTGGTTTTAAGAGCCTTTTTCATGAACTTTTTCTGTTTTTCAACTGTCACTAACTTTCTGAAGAATTTCTTATTTTTGAAGGAGTCATGGGCTTATCAAATTTACATATATTCTTGAGGGCCTTCTTATTTTGAAGCAATTAACGTATGCATTAAAAAATATTGACTGGTTTCAGCGGTTCAGAATTCGAATCCAACGGTTTATCGCTTATCGTACACAGATAGAAAGAACATTTAACTTTCAGCGTTATCTAATGCACATGAAGGGTATGCTAGATTTGGCAGAAAATAGTGGGATATTTCATGTAAATTCAAGTCAGATAACGACCGAATCTAGTTTGTTGTATGAAAGATTGTTTACGCCACCTTTCGCTTGCAATTAAACGACGGGAAATGTTACGCGCTTGTTGGAATTCCCTATTGTTTTCTTGAAAACCGTAGTGTGTACAGAAAAAAAATTACAACGTTATCAATCACCCAAATGGAGTGGCTAAAGGAGCTGGTGAAAAACATTCTTTCGACGAAGCCCGACGCCATTTTCTAATGGATGGCGAGACCTACTTGGTGCTGGACCTCAACGACTGGCAGGAGACAGGATACTTGGGGCATCAAAGAGGTAAGCGTTGACGTCAAATGTATCTTCCATTCTAAGTTACCGAAGAAGACCTTTTTGTGGCTGACAATCAGCGAGAATGGAATGACCAAGTCGCTTCTCTTGAATAAGGAGATATACAGTACGAAGTGCCTGCCCGAAGTTGTCACTTTCTTCAAGACGTATCACACGAAAAAGAATGTGGTGTTTTGAATGGACCTTTCCCCGCCCCATTATGCCAAGAGCTAACTGAGGAGATTAATCGGCTGAAGATAAACGTTTTATTGAAGACTGACAACACTCCCAACGTTGCCCCGCTGCGACAGATAGCAAATGTAGGATCTGCTCAAATAATTTTGTGGCTAAAAAGGAGAAGTCAAGGCTAAGGTTTCGGTCAACTGCTCTACGACCACACGGCAGACCGTCAAAGCGAGTTTGTATAAAACTCATGAAACGTAATAAGAATTATCTTTTGTGGTTTTTTTCTTGTATCGCCATTCAAAATAAGTATTTTTTTAATGCATACGTTAGCTGAGTTTTTTAAAATTTAAAAAATTTAAACTTACTCTTCTCTTGTTCACTATATAAAAAAAGAAACAACACATCAAAAACTTTTTCAAAGTATCACTAGCAAACGTGATCAAATTTCTTTGAATTCCTCTAAAGAAAACCTATCGTTTGACAGACAAGGCAATTTTGCCTGCGATTTAAAAAAAACTTTTTGAGTCTCGAGTGTTCAGTTTTGAATAATGTTGATTCTGAGAAACAAATTAATATGAAGGCCAAAAAATTTTAAACCTGAACATAAAAAATAATTTATAACTACAGAAAAAATCGAAAGGCATCAGAATGAACAATAAAATACAAGAATGCAAACGAAAAATTGAGTCATTAAAAAGTTAAATAAAGAAACACAAACATACTTGATCTTTAATTAAACAGTGTCAAACTGAACACCAAACAAATAAAAATTAAGGCATTCAAAATACATCCGGAAATTAAGATACCACCAACAACTTGAATATATTTTATATTGTAGAACAAAATTTAAGTAATTCAACAACAAGTTATTCAAGATTAGAATTGACCCAAAAAATTTAGTCTATCTTCTGAAAAATAAAAAATAAATGAACGATCAAATCGAAGAAAAAAGTTGACAATATGACAGTAAAATATCATATTTTCAACTGAACTTAAAAGAAATAAATGAATAAATGAATCCACTAACAAAAGACTAAGGAAAATAAAAAGATCATTAACCGATTGAATTTTGAATTGTATTTGGAATCAAATTTAACTTTTTAAAACATTAACATTAACTATATAAACATTAACATTAATTTGAATAATTAAAACATTATCTTTTGATTAAAGACGGTAGTCGAAGACCTCGAAGACCTCGTCGTAGGCTTCTTAAAAGTTTTTTTGAAACTTTTTTTGCTTAATTTTAGCTTATCTCATGGATTTTTCTTTTTGATGTAATTATCTGAAGTTTTCCCAATTATGACTTTTATTTCGTAAAAGTTTTTTTTCGCATTCTTTTGCTTTGATTTTGTTATTTTAGATATATATTCAATTATTTTGATTTGGTTTTTACCCCTAGAATTCTTAAATTTTTTAATTATGAAAAATGCAGGGCAAACTTGTCAACATATGTCAAAAGGTACATTGAAAGGCATTAAAAATCCTCATTCACATTAAAATATTCTACAGTATCACTTGAAGAAAAAATGCTTTAATGCTGATATAAATTCAACTTTTTTAAATTTCAACCTGCTGTTTTTTGAATATTATGGAACTTCTGATAAATTACGCAAATCTTCAAAAAAAATTAAAAAAAGCTTTCTTCTAAATTTTTCTATCATTTAAGTTTCAACTTACTTAAATGATAGAAATATTAAGAAGAAAGCTTTTTTTAATAAGGAGATCTTTGCAAATAATATTGAACCCACAACATTCAAATCAAAATCCTATCTTCCTATCCTAGCTTGATTATATGATAAGTTTCCTAAATTTGAATGGGCTTTTCCATTCTACTATATAGATTTGAAGGTTTTATGAGTTTTACAAAAACTTGCTTCGTAGTTTTCTCACCAGGAATATAACCTTAAGAAGTTTTTAAAACAGTTATTCGAAATTTTGGATACTTCTGCAAATTTTCATTTGTTTTTTTTCGATGTTGAAGCGTTAATTTTTTAAAGCATTTTTTGAAATGACATCCGTACCACCGGCATCAGCTCCTGAAGCCATGCTGAAACCGAGCAGCTGCAAGTGGCTACGGCATGATGACACCGGTCCATCAGACCCCAACGCCTGATTACTAGCGAGCAACCGGTTTGCTGCGCTCCCGGTACAGGAGATACGAAAAAGGTGAAGATCCCGCCGCTATTCACCACGCTGCATCGCTGCACTGAGGACGGAGCTTGCAGCGATTAGAGTTAATCCGAAAGAGGCTGACTACCGTTTGCGCTCACCTAGTCGCCAAGCAACACGAATTCTACACTCATGACGCACCAGGAAACAAGCCGCTGAAGGATAATCTACGTGGCCTTCCGGAATCCAGTGACGGCGTTCCCAATCAGACTTCAGCAACAGGGAAATCATCGGATCCAACTCTATGTGGTCCACCTGGAGAACTGTTTCATCATGATGGCGGACCTGTTGAAAATACGGGCCCTCTTCAACGTCATTGTCGAGTGGGACCAGTATTGCAAAAGGCGACGTAATGGAATGTGGCAACTGCCTTGTGTTCGGCCATGGAACCCGAAACATGAAACCGCGGTGTGGCAAGTGTGCTCGAGCACACGCCACCAAATGATTGTGCCCCGATGGATGAAGGTGCCCCTCTAAAATGCACCAACTGCTGCGTAAATCATGAAGGCCGGAATCGAAACTGTCCGAAACGTGCGGAGTTTTTAGGCGATCCGTATGCAAGCGTCCACCAACTTCTGGCCGGGTCAATGCCGTCCGCCACCTCGGATGGACGAGGGGAATTTCCCAACACTTCGGTACCAAGTTCCAAACCTAAAGCTCCCACCAAATCACCGCCATGCTAACCGCCCTCTGGCCTCCGTACAGCATTGATTCGCGGCAGCCGCCACCTCCTCCACACCGGCTACTCCTCCACAACCCATGTTTGTGTTTGACAGGAAATTTTATGGTTTTCATCGGGGGTATACAAAGTTTGGCATTCCAAACGTGGCTGTAAAAACTGCGATACTGGCGTTTCCAGATTTGTTCAGGATGGTGCTGCAGAAATGCCTAGCAGATGGTTACTTTCCGGATAAGTGGAAGATCCAGAAATTGGTGTTGCTACCGAAACAAGGGAAACCGCCGGGGAATTCAGCATGGTATAGGCCCATATGCCTGTTGGATACACTGGGGAAGCTTCTGGAAAGGATTATCCTTAATCGACTGACGCAGTTCACGGAGGGCGAGACCGGATTATCTGAAAAGCAGTTTGGATTTTGAAAAGGGAGATCGACGGTGGATGCAATCAGGACGGTCATTGAAGTTGCAGAGAGAGCGTCCAAGGAGATGAGGTGCGGCAATCGGTTCTGCGCGGTTGTAACGATCGACGTCAAAAACTCGGCCAACGCTGTGGAACATAATGTACAACGGAGTCCTAAAACTGAAGTTGCCCAAGGGCGTGAAGATCTTCGGATTCGCGGATGATGTAGTCCTCACGATAACTGGAGAGTCGCTGGAAGAAGTAGAAATGCTAGTGGCGGAGTTGACCGACGCAGTTGAAAACTGGATGAATGCAGTCAAGTTGCAGCTTGCTCACCACAAAACGGAAGTGATGCTGGTCAGCAATTGCCGAAAGATCCAGTGGATGCAGATTACCGTAGGATGGCACGTCATACCGTCCGTGCGGGCTATAAGACATCTAGGAGTGATGATCGATGACCGGTTGAATTTCAACACCCATGTAGACTATTCCTGCGAAAAGGCGGCTAAAATGGTCAGTGCGCTTGCAAGGATCATGCCGAACGTCGGTGGTCCGAAAGGCAGCAGTAGGCGACTTCTGGCGGCCGTATCATCCTCGACACTGGGGTACGGCGTTCCAGCATGGGGAGCCGCGCTCAAAACGAAACGTAACCGCAGGAAGTTGAACAGTGTGTTTCGTCTGATGGCAATTAGAGTCGCGAGTGCGTACAGAACCATCTCATCGGAGGCAGTTTTCGTTATCGCCGGGATGATTCCAATCTGCGTAACCCTAGCAGAGGATATCGAATGCTATCAACGGAGAGGAAGCAGTAATGTGAGGAAGACGGCGAGGCTAGACTCCATGGTCAAATGGCAGCAGGAGTGGGACAACGCGGAGAATGGAAGGTGGACCCACCGGCTCATCCCCAATGTGTCGTTGTGGGTGAACAGGGAGCATGGAGAGATGAACTTTTACCTCACACAGTTCCTGTCCTGGCACGGCTGTTTTCACCAATACCTGCACCGGTCATGCGTCGTCACCTTTCTGCCCGGCGTGTGCCATCGTAGAAGTGACTCCAGAGCAAGTGGTGTTCGACTGTCCGAGGTTAACGGAATTGCGAAGAGGAATGCCTGCCCCAAGGCCGGATAATATCGCAGAGCGAATGTGCAACAGGGAAGACACGTGGAACGCGGTAAGCAGAATCGTGACGCAAATACTGTCGGAGCTACTGCGTAAATAGAGACGGGACCAGCAAACAAGCGCCGGTTCTGAGGAGTATCTAGCACAGTGAGCAGTGTTCGGCTTCGGATCGTCGGAGCGCTGGTGAACCGGAAGTCTTCTGCCAACCGGAATCGTCTGTCCAACTTCGGCACTCGAACAGCCAGCCTGCTGAAGAAAGAAGAACGAAGAAGAAAGTGCTTCGGGAATGTAGGGCACCACCGGAACTGTCGGACCACCTCTGCAACCCGAAGATAAAGGCGGCGCAATGCGCGTAAGTGTCCCCTGCGACAACCGCCGGTAGTCGGGGCACCATCAGTGCGGAAATTTCCTTCCCTGGAACTGGTGGACCACCCTCGACGCCAGGGGGACGTAGCAGCGGAGCAGTTCATCCAGCCAGTCGGCGAACTAGCCTTAGCTAGGGGTCGGAATTTTAGAAGAAGTGCATGAGCACAGACCCCCCCGATGTAGTCGCAGCATTTCGTGGTCCCGGTGGGATCGTGGTAAGGAGGATAAGGGATCCGGATTTTCCGGGAGGCACATTTTTAGCAGGTCGGGCAGAAGGTGGTGTCTCAGGTGTCTGTCGCGCAGATTTTTGATGGCCTTTCAACCCTTGTAATAAAAAAAACACACACACACACATACACTGTCGTGGAGAGCTCTATTACGAAGCTGTGTCATAGGGTTGCGAAGGCGACAGTTAACGCAATACTGTCGTGAAGCGGTACATTTGTTATGCCTGTTGACTTTCTCAACAACAATCGGAACAATTTTGACCGGATAAAACGTATTTTCTATGTCGATATGCAGACAATGCACCTGCTCACACAGCTCAACAAACATTGCGAAAATCATGGCGTACTGGAGTACGAAATGCTGCAGCATCCATCCTATTCGCCAAATTTAGCTCTTTCTGACTTCTGGCTGCTCTCACACCTTTTTTTTCACACCGCATTTTTCATCCAACAAATAGGTTATAGCCGTCGTAGAGAAGTATTTTGCAGGTTCTCCAGAAAGTCACTTCCGTGATAGGACAACAAAGTTTGTAAGATCGCTGGACCAAGTATATTGATCTTAAAGGAGACTTTACTGAGCAGTGAATGTGATTTCCCAAAAAAATATGTATTTTCTTTTTCACATTCAAAACTTTTTGACTAACCTAGTATTATCCAATTTACACGCATTCTTGCTTGGCCAAATTGGGATCGTAGTCCTCAAAATTTACATATCTTCTTTGTCGTTGGCACGAACATCAAACTTAATAGTAAATCTTATCTCAATAAACGTTTAAATATGTCAAACCTTTTACGATACCAATTTCTCCAGTAAACATTAACCACAATTTCATGTGTCAATAAATTCCGAAATAAAACTCCACGTTGATGCATTTCTCCAGTAGTTGACAGCGTTAATCCCTCCAACAACACCACAAATTAAGAATGCACTAACCAACCCATCTCCCCCCTCGGTGCCAAAATGCAAATATTTATCTTCGAACGAAATGTGTGCTTTACCGGCTACAAGGAAGCTTTTGTACCTGTTCTTTTTTTTTCTATCAAAACAAACTCCAGCCGTCGAAGAAAACATCGCACAGGTGTGAAAATGGGTCATTCCTCCCTGTTGACGGAGACAATCAAACGAAACTATTAAAGCTCGCTTTCGAGCAGCATCCAGATAAGACCGGGGCCTCTTCGGCACGTGATGTCGCTTCCTACTGATAACATTCCAGCGGCTGCCATTCCAATGTAAATCTGCCTCGAAGAAAAAACCCAAAAAACCTGCGAATTCCAGGCTTCCATCTCATTACCGGCTTTGGCCCGGGCAAGGTCGACTCACTTCGGCCGTTTGATGGTAGTATAAATGCACAGCAGTTAATTTTAATAGCATATAATTTAATTTTCAAATCAGATCGGTCAAACCGGAGAACGTTCCAAATGCCAGCTCCGAGCAGACGTTTGATGAGACCAAAACTGTACCCCAATCATCATAATTTTGCGAGCTGCTTGTGGGATAAGTAATGTGGGAAAGGGGCGAAAGATGCGCGCTGAACGAAATTCGATCGCCGCCGCGCCGCGTTTGGAGAAGAAGGGGGCTGATATTTCAATTTGGCACATAAGTGGAAGCGGCGGGTAATTTGATTAACCCGATCGCAGTAGGCAGCGGATTCAGCGAGTTAGGAAGCTCGAACTCTAGGATAGAATTGTTCCATCCAGCTTCTAGAGAGATTAAAGAATCGCAAGCCGAAGAAGACAAGTGATCAGTTAACTGATCTCATCGTAGGCTTGGAATGAGTCCTAAGCCTAATTTTATTGGTTTGAAAGTTTGATGGGGAAGTAGACGTTGTTTGAAATGGGTGCTCCGAAATAGGCTGTTTTTCGGGTCAATAATCGCGAAACTCTTACGCACTTCCATGCAAAAGAGGAAAGCGTAATTGGAGAAAAGCTGTGCGTGTTCATCGTTGCGTGGTGAATGGACATGCTGGATGCCAAAATTAGATTCGATTGAGAGGTGGGAGAATGTTAAATTACACTGCAGTTGTAATTTAAAGGGTGTACGGAATCAAATTGCGACAGACACAAATTTTCGGCCTTATTCGCCCGTTCAACCATTCATCTTCAAACTTCCAAACTTCCAAAATAAAACATGTATGAATATTCTCCCATGTTTGTTTTATTCAATTTCAATTCCATATCCAAATGCACGAACTTTCTTCTTTACACTACTTATAAGGTCCTGTACAACATTTGGACCAACTTTGTTTTGGCTTAGTAATCAATTTTTTTTTCATATTTTCCTCCGATTTCCCTTCTTTAGGATGATTCCGAAGAGTCTGCTTCAAGATGGGCCAGTTAAAGGTGAACACGAAATTATTACGACACATTCAGCAGGGCATAACTTTTTTACCATTGGGCAAAAATCAACTAAATTTTGCACACTTTCTCATCGAAGTGTGTATTGTTTACATGCTGTCAAACTCGAAGTCGTGTTTTGATTCAACGAAAATGAGGAACCAACGCGAGTCGAAACAAATTCTTTCCAAACACCTGGAATTTCCTGACCTGTCGCACCGGCAGTTGGGAAAAATGTTGAACATTCACCATTCAACCGTCTCCAGAGTGTTGAACCGGTTCCAGGAGCGGTTGACGTTGGACCACGGCAAAGGAGCTGGAAGAAAACCGGGACCGGTGAAGCGGATGATTAAAGCAAATCCCAACGTCTCAAGCCGTGATTTGGCTAAAAAGATCGGCATGTCGCAGAGCTACGTCCAAAATGCAAAGAAGAGAGCTGGACTACATACATACAAGGTACAGAACTTCCCAAACCGCGATGAGCGGCAACAATCAACGGCTTAAACTCGGGCACGGAAGCTCTACGAGAAGATGCTGACAAAATATGGCTGCTGTGTGATGGACGACAAAACGTATATAAAAGCCGAATTTAAGCAAATTCCGGTGTTGGAGTTTTTCACCGGCAAGAGCAAGTTCTGTGTGGACGACAAATTTAAGAAGAAGAAAATGTCAAAATTCGCCTCCAAATATCTCATTTGGCAGGTCATCTGCTCTTGCGGACTGAGGAGTGAGCCTTTCATGACAAAGGGCACAGTAAATGGCGAGATCTACAAATCTGAGTGCCTCGAGAAGCGCCTTTTGCCGTTCTTGCAGCAGCACGACGACGCTCCGCTATTTTGGCCAGATTTGGCATCATGCCACTATTCTAAAAGTGGCCTGGAGTGGTATGAGACCAAGTCTGTCCATTTTGTTCCAAAGGACATGAATCCGCCAAACTGTCCGGAGCTGCGCCCGGTGGAGCAGTACTGGGCAATGATGAAGCGGGAACTTCGGAAGAGCAAGAAGACAGTCAAAGACGAGAAGGACATGTTAAGAAAATGGAAAAAAAAACTGAGAAACTGGTACAGGGTGACATTGTAAAGACTTTGATGGAGGGCATCAAGCGAAAATGCGTTCAATTTTACACTCAAGGCTCCATCGATTAACTTTTCTTTTGATTTTTGAAGTAAATATATGTATAAAACTACCCTAAAATTTTGGTTTGATTCTAAACATTATAAGAAAATTGGCATGACATTTTCGGTGTCGCAATAATTTCGTGTTCGCCCTTTACTTTTCAATTGGCCGTAGTTCCGGTGTGTTTTGGGGGTTGAGATGCTTCGGCACGAAATTGACCTCCTTAGCCTTGTACCACTCCTAAACCTCTTTCGAGTAGTGGCACGAGGCTAAATCCGACCAGAAAATCGTAGGACCATTTCACTATGCGAGGAAGTCGACGCTTTGGGAGACATTTCTCATAATAAAACTGCTCATTGATCGTTCCAGTTATCACGAATGGGGTGCTCCGCTTCCACACGAGCAAACTTTGATATTTTCTGTTTTCTAACGTTCTCAGGAACATCGAATTTATGATTGGCAGTGAAAAACTTTAGCCCCGGAAGCTACCGGAAGTTTGCTTTTACATATGTCTCATCATCCAGAACGAGGCAATGTGGTTTCGTCAATATCTGGGTGTAGAGCTTCCGTGCACGTGTTTTACTTATCGTATTCTGCCTTTCATCGCGATAAGGAACTTTTTGGACTTTGTAAGTGTGTAGTCCTTCACGTTTTTTTGCATCTAGCACGAATGCTTTGGTTAGATTCAGTATCTTCGCCACATCTCGAGCTGAACAGTTGGGATTCCTCTTGAAAGCTTGTACTCCCCACTTGTGATCCTCAACACTATACGGAGATCCATTGCGGCCACTTTTGTATCTTTCCGATCGATGGTCAAATGTTTGTGATACCGATTTTAAACACGATAAACCGTAGAATTCCCACGCACGATTAGAGAGTCCGGATTTTCGAGTACGTGCGCAAATTTTTTTTTCCCAGCTGCTATTCTTCGAACTCCATTTTCGCAACAATTGCACATCTGCTGGTGAAAGTCACACAGCGTAAACAAATACACATTGAACTAACACCCACAATTTCAACAGAAAATACCCAACGGGTAAAAAGTTACAGCCATTTAAAAATGGTGCTATTTGATTCCGTACAACCTTTACCAGCACACTTGTTTCAGCCCAGTAAAGGTTACTGCTTTGTGACCCAATTAAGTCACAATTGAGTTGCTGAAACCCTTTCTTACGGTTGTGTGCTGCTTGGGTTTTTTTTCATTTTTTAGGCTTGATAGGTTGGTTAAAGGAAAAAGATTGTAATAAAATTGTTAGTCGTTATTATTTAACAAAAAATCTCATGTATGTTCACTTTTTACGCAAAAGCTATAACTTGTTACAAAACCGAGGTGACTTCACGGAATTTGGCTTTTTCATTTTCAAACATCCCTAGCAACACAAAACCTTCATATTTAGTTATAGTGACTTAATTGTGACTTAATTTAGTAGCATTGAAGTAGCATCAACTGTATTGCAACAACTTACCTTGCAATCTGCAAGGGATTAAAATAAACAAATAAAAATTGAAACAAATAATTAAATTCTAAAAATAAAATCAAATCTAAAATATGCACTAGAGGGGTACAAAAGGAACAATGTCGTATTTGTACCAAAGGAGATGAATCTACCAAAATGGCCACCAAACTGAGCATTGACGGAAGCGAAGATGAGAAAACACATGACGCCAGCGAGTAGTGTTAAAAAATTTAATAAATATTGGCCAAAAGTGTGAAAATGTTAGAAGAAAGCACTGTGCAGAAGCTTATGAGTAGTGTTAAAGGAAAAGCTAGAAAACTCGCCTAACCTACGAAAAATCAAGCAAATTGAAATCAAGATGGAAATGATACATTTTTAATAGGGTAACGAGATGTTATATTAGCCTAGCTCCTTAATTCGTCCTATAAAACAAATATGTCATTATTTCGACGATAATCGACAAAATTAAGTTGCTATCCGGGTGACCGATTTATTTCAAAGCAATTGAGACATTATTAGTCAATTTATTGTTGTTCACTTCCGCGTAGTTTTCGATTTCCTTTACTTTTTTGACTCCATGACTTTACTGGTTAAGCTTATGATCTACACGATCTTTGAACGATCTAAGTTTGGCAAAATTGAATCTATAAACCGAATAATGCCACCAAGATGACAGAAAATCATCATACCTTTTAAATTAAGAGTTCACACAGATAAAATAACAATTATTTAACATGAAAACCATAGACTTAATGTTAGGGACATACATTAATTGTTATGTTATGTATTCTCCGTGCGAGGAGTAACGATTATGATGTAGAAGGAGATGTTCGCTCATCACCATGAGGCACCAGAGTGAACAACAATGTTTTTGGCTAGAATGAAAGATGTGAGAGAAAGTATTGAAAGGTCCATCAGAGTGCGGCAGGTAGGAAAATTAACAGATGTTTTGAAAATTGAGCGAAAGGGCATGTGTACAATGGTACTGAACCATGGACGTCAATCTTTGCCTAACATCTGCATGTAATTTGTGCGACGGCATGCCGCACTTCTAGGCGAACACTTACAACGCTCTCTTCATGCATCTTTCATTCTAGCCAAAATCATTGTTGTTCACTCTTGGTGCCTCATGGTGATGAGCGAACATCTCCTTCTACATCGTTAGGGACATGTTTTTTTCTAGGTTCCCAACTATGGTCTATTGTATGAAAAACGTAGTAAAAAGTTTGTTTTAGGCAACATTTACAAAACATAATGTTTTGATTGCCGAATGCCCGCTAAATCATGTGTAACAATCACTTAAGTGTTTCTTAGCAGTTTAAGTATAGTTTGATTTGTAAAATTGTTTGTTGACAACATATAATAACAAATCTTTCGTTTGGGAAGAACTTGCATCCATGATTAGACCCAATTTGGTACCCATAGACTGCCATTACATTCATACACCTCGAAAGTTTCTAACTTTATGAAATGAGTTGTGTAACTTTTCGTGATATATACTACCAGATGGCATATCAAACATATCTTAGCAAGTATATAACCAGTTAAATGTTGCTTCCTACTCAAATACCTTATGAGTTATAATAAAAAATGCAATCGATTGTTGCGTACTAGGCTGAGCTAAGGGCCACTTACCCTGATTATGTTTGAGAGTAAAATAATAACAAAATCACAGTATGGAGCATTTCCAGCCAGGATAGCAAACCGCCCTAGCAGCACACTTGTTGCAAACCAGTAAAAGTTACTTCAACGTGACTCAATTAGGTCTCATTCATGTTGCTGCAACTAATTGGTACGGTTTGGTGTTGCTTGGGCGGTTGGACCCTACTCTCTCTGATCTGAATGAAATTTTGTCCACCTGTTGGTTTCTACCCAAAATCACGTTTTTCATTTGAAACTACAAAATTATCCTGGACAAATTTTTTCTAAGGGCGTATTTGAAATGTGGATTTCATTTTTAAAAAACAAATTTTTTTCGCAAATGACTTATCTGATCAAAATATTGTCCGAAAAAAATTGTAGGTATTTAATAAAGTGTTTTTTTATAAAAAAAAATACACTGAAACTAAAAACTAATCGTAAATTCATGCTAGAAAAACATAAAACATTTATTTTCTCAAAGAACCCCCCCTTTGATCCTCTTAAATTAAAAAAGAAAGATAAAAGTTATATTCGTAAAGTTGGCAAAGATTTGAGGATAGTCAATTGTTGAATTTTTTAATTTTTTGTTTTTATATTATACTAGCTGATCCCGGTGCGAGCGTTGCTAAGCCTGCAACTAAATGAATGAACTTTTGGTTTTGAATGAGATTTTTTTTTGACTAAGAAGGGGTTCAAACAACTATGAGAACATTTTTCTTACCCAGGAAATACAAAATTTGTGGATTAGTGACCTGGATAATTCTCAGGTTTGGTGGAAATTTGTGTTTGAAATCACCATAGAATCATTTCTTGCATTCCAAAAACCCCAACATATCAATTTTGGTTCCATTTGCTTGATTAGTTCTCAAGCTATGCTTAAATTTGTGTGTCATTTGTATGGGAGCCCTCCCCGCTTCCAAAATGGGGAAGCGGTCTCGAACATACATAAAAAAACTTCCCCAGGATCAAAAATCCCTGCATACATATGTTCACTCCGATCGGTCCGACAGAAATTAATTTTAATATATATATAAAAACCCTGCGTCCAATAACCCTTACATGCCATATGTGGTTTCATTTACTTGAATAGTTCTCAATAGGGTCTCAAACCACCATAGAAATAGGTCTCTATTTAAAAAAAATCCACATGCCAAATTTGATTCAAGTTACTTTATTAGTTCTCGAGTTATGCTTAAATTTGTGTTTCATTTGTATGGGAGCCCCTCCCCCCGTTTATAAAGGGGAGGGACCTCAAATCAGTATTGAAACAGTATTTATCTTCAAAAACCTCCACATGCCAAATTTGGTTGAATTTGCTTGATTAGTTCTTGAGTTATGCAGAATATTGTATTTCATTTAAATGGGAGCCCCCCCTTTCAGGACGGGGAGGGATCTGAAACCATCATAGAAACCATTCTTGCTTTTAAAACCTCACACATGCTAAATTTGGTTCCATTTTCTTGATTAGTTCTCGAGTTATGCAAAAATATGTGTTTCATTTGTATGAGAAGCCCCCTTTTCAGAGAAGGGAGGGGTCTCTTACTGCCTTAAGAACCTTCTCCGGCCCCAAAAAGTCCTGCCTACAAAATTTCACGACGATCGGTTAAGTAGTTTTTGAGCCTATTAGGTTCAGACAGACAGACAGACAGACAGACAGACAGAAATTCATTTTTATATATATAGATGGATATCAATTTAATTTTTTTTTATTAAAATATCCCAAAAATAGATTTTATGCATTTTGTTCAATTAAAAAGCATACAAAAACTGCCTAGCATCAGGAATGATCACAAAACTTATGTGTGTTAGTGTAAAGGGTGTCCACGATGAAATTGCCACACTATGAAATTGCTCTAACTTTTTAACCGTTGGGTAGAATTTAATGAAAATTTTTTTGGATTTAGTTCATAGTGCATTAAAGTCCTGTGATCAAAACTCGCGGAAATGGAGTCGAAAGAACAGCTCGTGCGTGATAAAATCTTGCGCATTCATCACGAGAACAAGGATCTCTCGCATCGTTCCATCGCTAAAACGTTGGGAATCGCGAATTCCACGGTGTCGCGAGTGATTAAGCGGTTCGAGGAACGGTTGACCACCGATCGGAAGTCCAGAAGTGAAGGAAAAAGTATTCCGTACAACACCAAAAATCACAACCGCGTAGTTGGGGCCTTCAACCGAAATCCGAACGCCTCCGTTCGGGATGTGGCTAAGAAGCTGCACCTAAGCCAAAGTTTTGTCCAGAAGGCCAAAACTAAGGCTGGGCTTCGAACGTTCAAGGTACAAAAAGCCCCTAATCGCGACGAGAAGCAGAACAAGTCCGCCAAAACCCGTGCCAGGAAGTTGTACCTCAACATGCTGACGAAAGTTGAATGCTGCATCATGGACGACGAAACATATGTGAAGGCCGACTTCAAACAGATCCCCGGCAACCTGTTTTTCACGGCCAAGGATAAGTTCAGCGTTCCGGAGCATGTCCGCACTCAGAAGATGTCCAAATTTGCAAAGAAATTCCTGGTTTGGCAAGCCATCTGCACGTGCGGGAAGCGGAGTGCACCTTTTGTGACCCAGGACACGATGAACGGACAGGTGTACATAAAAGAGTGCCTCCAGAAGCGGCTGCTTCCTCTCCTGAAGGCCCACAACGTCCCAATAATCTTCTGGACGGATTTGGCCTCATGCCACTACTCCAAGGACGTGCTGAAGTGGTATGCGGACAATAAGGTCAATTTCGTGCCGAAAATGTTCAACCCTCCCAACACTCCGGAGCTCCGCTCCATCGAGAAGTACTGGGCGATTATGAAGCAGCACCTTCTTAAACGACCAAAGGTAGTGAAGACAGTCGAGGAACTGAAGAAAGTATGGGTTTACATGCAAAAAACGGTTGATTCACAGGTTGTGCAGAATCTTATGGCCGGGGTTAAGGCCAAGGTGCGGGCATTTGCGTATGGACTGTAAATAAAATACGAGTAAAATGGTAAAATGAAGTTTAATAGTTATTTCTCAATCCCTGAAAATTTGATGGCAATCGGATGAAAACTCGAATTTTGCGAATCAATTTTGTATGTGGCAATTTCATCGTGGACACCCTTTACCGTTTTCTTTTTAATATGCTCTTAATGGATGTATTGTACATTGAGCATTATTCCAATGATAACTTTGCTCTACATCTTGAAGATCAAGTGTGTAGTTTTCAGAAAAATTACAAATAACTATGACCTCACCATCTTCTAGTGTTTCCTTTTTTGTTCAAAATATTTTACTCTGCCTATTTTTATGTAGTCATGCTATATTAATTTATCATTCTTTTTTATAAAAAAAGGAAGCAAACTCTTCTGATGGTAAAGTCTTTAATTCAATATTACACCTATCAGTCGTAACCCACTGTTCAAATGACACTTCTATAATTTCATTCCCCTCCATTTTTTCTAAAATTGCTGTTTCTGATGCTGACATATCGTAACAATTCATGCACGCGCAAAGATGGCGTTGAGATCTGTCCGGGCCTCAAGCTTCCAAAACGTCTATGCATAATTTCCTTGGTTTTTTGCTGGAGGTAGGAAGCACTTCTCATTTTCATCGTTGAAATTGGCGATACATGAATTCCCATGATGCCATTGTTGAATGTCTCGATGTTATATGACAAACTGATTTTATTAACTATCGACTCCGCTGAAGTCGATGAAGCTGAAGACATAACGGATAGGATGGTATTGACTATCGATTCACTTTCCATATATACTGGTCTAGTTGATTGCACACCACTGGTAGAAGGCACTTCCTTATCATTCGAAGGTGGGATGATAAACTTTGGACGACACTTATTGCAGATTTGCATCGAATTATCCAATAGTATCTTGCAACCTAAAGATCTAAATTTTTCAATAACACCATCTGTCAAGTATCTAGTTTCTAAACCACACTTCTTTGATTTGGGTAGAGGTTTACAACACTTGAAAGTGCTACCCATGTTTGAAAATAAATTTGCTTTTTTAACTTGAAAAGTTATGAAAGATATATTAAATTGATGAGGTGAAGAACTTTCCAATATATAGTACTTTGATGACTTTGTACCTATCTTTATTTCAAATGTATGGTAGATTCCATTGTTTTGAAATGTAGCAGTAAGAAATTTGATCCAGACACGGGAATAAATAAAAATTTACCTGACTGTTGTCTTCTTAACGAGAAGCTTAAAAAATCCATATTTTATGTTGTTTTAGCATAAATTTACGTGTTTTTCGTTTCAGTGTATTTTTTTTCTTAAAGAACATTCAAAGACCTACAACTTCTTTTCGGGAGACATTTTGATCAGAATAATCGTTTACATGTTATGATGTTTTGAAAAAATAAAATTCTTATTTGGCATAAGCCCTTAAGGAAATTAGTCCGGGAAATTTTAGAATGTTTTTTTATGAAAAATGTTATCTTGGGTAGAAACTTACATATGAACAAAATTTCATTAAAACCGGAAGATTTATTTAAGAAAAAATGTGTAGTTATATTTTTCGGAACAGTCTATATGTTAAATTTGTCATCTTGACGAAAGTTGCAGGGCTTACTGTAGGCCTCCATGAGAGACTAAGAATTTATGCTATAGTGAAAGCATCACATATTCTGCAATCTAATTTAGCTGCCACGTCGCAGTACGTTTATATAAAGGCACTGGTATCAGGTGTGATACTACCGGAGCTTGTATAAGTCATCGCATTGAAATTCAATTGAATGGAAAGTTTCTCCAGGGTAGCTTAAAAAGAAACCGGATTTGGTCTTTTCGAAATCAGTTAATTAACCCCGCGAGTCTCTTCAAATAGATCAAGAATAGAGTTGTGTTAAAAAACTTCCAACCCATTAGCATTTGATGTATCGAAGCTCGTAAATTCTTTACATTTCGTCAAGACTTTATTTTCCTATCTTTAGCCGGTGCGATATTTTTATAAACTGGCTTATTTAAGACACACAGTGCTATTTTCCAGCCATCGTGTGACTACGAATGGCAGAAAATCGGTCCGAAAATAATCAAATCAGCAAATTAAAATCCATCCCGAATGTTGAATCCTGCTAAAAGATAACCTAATTTCGTAAATTTTACCCCCGTGACTCGTCTCGTGACTTGGCTCGGAATCAAATCCGACTTAGCGAGTGTGGTCTCGCAGCTACGGTTGGCCACAGTTAGGTAGTCGTTCACCGCCACGAACACGACCATTTGATTAGCATAGGCATCA
This sequence comes from Aedes japonicus, assembly GCA_034211315.2. Classification (NCBI taxonomy): domain Eukaryota; kingdom Metazoa; phylum Arthropoda; class Insecta; order Diptera; family Culicidae; genus Aedes; species Aedes japonicus. The sequence goes on along the minus strand of JASCZW010004538.1, from coordinate 74,794 downwards.
TCATAAAACTAACATCACATTATGCATGCCACAAGATTCATTCGTTAGTTGTGTTCGGGCCGTTTCTGTCTGCCACCTGCTCCCCTTTCCCGTGGACCCCCGTATGGTAATTGGTGGTATATTCTATCGGCTGATGACGATGTTGACAGTTTTCCGCAGGTCCATTCTTGATCAGCCGTCTGGCAGCAGCTTCGCTCTTATTCAATCAATGCGACTAACGAGCGGCGGCCGGCCGGTAGCTTGTTTCGATCTGTGTTAGTGGGATGATGTGGCCGATCCTTCGCCTCAGCCAGTGGTTCAGTTAGGTAACGGGGAGAAAAGGACAATGACCGACGTCCAATTTCGCTCTGTCTCCCAACCAGTTGCGGAAGCTTTGTTACCGTAAATAGGAAAATTGTCATAGGAAGTAATAAATATATCTTGAGAAGTGTGCCCCCATTTGAGTTTGTCTCCACCAAGCTGAACGTCTCGCGGGCGGTACATTGACCGCGTGCATCACAGCCAATGGACCAAAATGTTATATAATCACATTTTTGCGAAGATGTAGCAAGAACATATTTAAGTGTCTTTGTAATTCTTTGAAGCACGGTTTGTCAGCCGAACACGAGATCATTTGTGCGTTCGCTCTGAGGGTGAGATCATTTGGAATGCTATTTTCTTTCGCTCGAGAATGGATCATTGCGTTATAGGTGGAACTCTTCGGCACTGTAGTTCAGTTGTCATCGTGATTTTCCGAACAGCCAGCCGTGTCATGTTGCCTGCCAGACGAAAACTAACCAAACCACGCCGCACTTGAATCATGTAGCGTTCGTTCGGCCAAGCATACATTGTAGGAAGTCCGCTTTCCACCGGTGGAATGTCTGACTGGTCTAATTAGTTACATAACCTCATGCGAGTCATGCATTAGGCTTTCAGCGCCATCCATCCGTGCCTGATCAGATGATCGATCGCGATCCCGAAAATTTCCCCGAGCCATGAAATGTTATCGAACTCTGAAGATCGCTAACAGGTTTCATCAAGTATAGGATGTCAGGGTCAGATGGTCACCGCATGCGGAGTAATCGACAGTGAATCCAAACTCGCAAATACATGAATGATAAAGACATTGTCCTAACTTTTCAATGTTATGTAAATCAAAATTAAAATGTTTCGTACCATCCGATTGTTATTTAGGAAAGAGACAAAGCATTGTATGTATATGCTACAAAAATACATCCAATCATGTCACATGTTACATCCGTCGGAAAGAGACAATGTTTGGTTTTATCCCTCTTCCTTTTCATGCCTTTTTTTATAAGTACACGGCTACTGATATTGATTCAAAATTGAGTCGAGTTCAATTCAACAGTGAAGAAAGTAGATTCACGCATGGACTGCGTGCAATTGTTTAATATTTTTGGGTGACATTTACCCATATCTGCTATTTTCCTCAGTCTATTAGTAGCTCCACTTTTTGCTCTTCTAAGTCGAATTTGACTAAATCTTGAATCGACCTAAGTAACCGTCTACGTCTGAATTCGGCATCTCTGTATCATTCTCCTCAAAACCTGACTTCAAACATATCTAGGGTTTTTTTTTTCATTAGGGCGAATCTACAATTGAGAGATTCTCTCCGGGCTCGCTCTCTTTCATTCATAAACCAATCACCTTTACGTTTTTCATTCTACTATTTGTAGAGTATGCTAGCCAGCATTGTTGTGTTTCGATCTGTACTAAAGAATGCCTCGTAAGTTTTATAATGGCGCTGTAATGAATGAAAGAGAGCGAGCCACGAGAGAATCTCTCAATTGTAGATACGCCCTAATGAAAAAAAAAACCCTAGATATGTTTTTTCAAATAAATTCTAGCATGTTCACGTATACGCACAGCATCAGGGGGTGATAATTGTTTCATATGTTGGTGGTGCTCGTACGGGTGGGCGAGCTTGTTTCTTTTGAAAGAAAATGTCTTATTATGTTATTGTTTGAATTTGTTACTCTCGACCTAACGAAAATTATGTCGAGGGATAGGGGATAGTTAGTAAAGATGGATGGATACTTACAGCTTTAAAGTGAAACATACGATTGCAATAAAGTTTACTTTGTTCTGCTAACATGAGCTAGCGCATATCATATCGTTATACAGGTCGGACTCGATAATCCGGAATTCGATTATCTGGAGTTTGAGACTCGATTATCCGGAGTATTTTTGTTATGGTTCTTTTTTAGTTTTTATGCAGAAATTTGTAATAATTGTATAATAATATATAGCATGATTATTTTCACACTATTGGACGTAGCTAGAAGGAGAGGACTGGAAGGCTTGTTTCGTATGATAAAACTTGATTTACTGTAGTGTATGTCAAATTCAGTAATTTCAATGTGTATATTTATTTAATTTCCATTCAAAATATGCTAATTTGAAGAAACATGAACGTAGCTACGCAACAAACATCGGTGTTGAATTAGAGCTTGTTCAAGCAAATTTGGAGAAGCTGTTCAGCTGTGTCTTCTAGAAAATGTTTTTGAACAAGCTCTAATTCAACACCGATATTTGTTGGGTAGGAATAGGAGGGGCTGAATTTATTTAGTCTTGAATATTAGTTGTATATGGTCAAAACTTTAAATTGATAAGATATGTATTTCAATATTTATGATCATTTGAACAAACATGATCGTAGCAATAAAGAGGAGGGCTCGGGATAGGGGTCGTAGGAAGTGTTTCAACGTGATCTTGTTGATATCTTCATTTGCTGCATTGTCATCGCAGAACCTTTGTAATTACATTCGTGGTTAATAAAACTAGAACAATTTGCAAGGTAACTTATTGTTTATATAAGGATAAAACCAATTTCATGCATTCAGTAACATCGCACGAGAAAAAAACCAAACTCTCTGTGAACCAATTATTTTCTCTAGAACATTTCCACGTACTTCTCGTAGCAGGAGTTGCCTTTCTAATGGAAGTCCGTATTCCTCTGCCCAAGCAATTACTTGATTGATTCCCGATAAAGATGCTTCATTTGAAATACAATTCAGATCAGAATCGTCATCCACATCAATCTGGTGTGGTTCCAAAATTGGTGAAGCGCTTGATTTTTCAACAATTGCAACTGAATTTTCGCCATCGTAGAATGATGTGTTTGGGTGCAAAACGATGTTCACAATATCAACGTCGTTCAAGACGTCAAACTCGATGTCCACTTCGTGTATGGTATTGTTCTGGTCCATCAATTTCAGCTCATTTGATAGCAAGCGTTCTCGTACAACCGCCAAAGGGATGTCATCGTCATCATCGAATTCTGGTTCTGTGTACAGCATTTTTCATGATTTGGCAATGGAATCAGCCGGTACCTCGTCCCAAGCCTCGGCTACCCAAAACATAGCATCCTCGATGTTGATTTTCTTGATCATGTCGTCGAATTCTCCTTGACGTTCAAGAAGCTCACGCCTAAGCTTTTGTTTGTAGTTGGACTTGACCATCTGGATGACGTTCTGGTCCATTGGCTGCAACAAGGCTTTTGTGTTTGGTGGTAGGAAGATCGTAGAGATTGTTCCATCTGCAGTTCTAAGTTCATCGGCGCTGCAGTTGTCCAGTTGTCCAGCACTAAGACAGTCCTCACCGGCAGTTTAGCACCTTCCAAAAATGCCGTGACCTTAGAAACGAACTCCTTGAAAACCACTCCTGAAACAACTGCCGGGTCATCCAGGCATTTTTTGATGAAGCATAGTATACGGGCAGCTCATAGATGTTCTTCAATGCTCTTGGTCGTTTGACTTTCCAATCATCATAAGCGGAAGTTTGAACGAACCATCGGCATTGTTCGAAAATTTCTCTCCCGTAATTTTCAGAAACCTGATGTTGTGTCGTTTCACGGCTCCCTTTGAATTTTTCATCATTGTACAACTTTCGGTACAGTTTCGTTGCCTGAACCGTCACCAAATCCTGGCAAACAGGGATATGACATTCACGTTTCTGCAGAAACCAAATGTACAGAGCTTCGTCGAGGAGAGGATACTTAGCCCATTTGAAGGGTTTCCGGTTGTCTGAAGATTATGAATTTATATGAGAACATGTACAGACATAAATTTCTAAAAGCTTACCCATCCGAAGTTGACGCTGTGCGATCTGTTCCATGATTTTTGTCTTGCTCTTTTTAAGGCCATGTCCTTATTTCAATCATAGTTAACCTTCTGTCGAAATCTTGCAAACATTTTGCTTTTGTAGCAAATGTTAGAACAATTCTGCTCCTCTTTCCTTTCACTGCAACTTTCACCTTTTTTTAGAATTGAATTTTCTGAACACCACAGACGGAAACACGACTGGCCAGAACCAAGAAAATATTTCACAGTTTGCTACGATTGTCAAACTAAGTGTCAGTGTGAAAAGCGTTCCACAATAAAACGTGTGGGCGCAACGACGCGTCGAGGCGTAACGTTTTAAAAAAAATCAATTTGATTAAGGAATCATAACAATATGCTTTTGGAGCATACATACTACCAACTGTAACAATAGAAAGCAATTTTTTTGGACATCCATTACATTTCATAACTAATAGCAAAACTTGTTGTATTAAGTTACCATGGCTGCTAAAATGTAGCTTAAGGTTGAATTGTATGTAATAGAAATGGTTATTTTCTATGCGGATAATTTTTTTTTCACTTGTCAAGATGCTACTGCATAATTAATCCGACGAGTCCGCATAAAATACTTATCGCTTCTCGGCCTTAAGGCTTAGATCAAAGTATAACATAAAATACTTAATTTCTTCCTAAAATGTGATTTGATATGCAACAGATATTATTCATCTTTTCTACCATGTCCGTTTCTGGCGGCATTCCTCTACTTCTTGCGTACGTCCATCAAAGCTTTTGTAACCCCGACTAGTGATGTACTGTCAATATTCGAGCGATCAGTAAGTTCGAGTTTAATAAGATTTTCTCTGTACATTTGTGGCATTTTCTCTGTGTATTTTGTTACGTTTTGTTGTTTTGGATTCATCATTTGTTAAAGAGGACAAAGAAAATGTGTCCGAAATGGTGCGAAACGGTCTTCAAATTCAGTCCGAAAACATTTGGAAACCCGGAGTATAATAATGAGTTGAAGTTGAGGAAGGAGATTCCCGAAGATCAAATCGCCTCTCGAGGTAAATAAAACGCACTTAAGGTGGTGACTAGAAGTGGTGACTGTGAGAATGTCAAAACAGTATCAAAAGTTGTAATTGTATTTTTTCAACAACACAAAGTTACGATATGTACTCAGCCATGGTTATCTAATATTTTCGAAGTTCAACCGTCAATATGAGATAATCTGAGGTGTTCTAGGTCAACCAAAAAATATTCTTGAGTTAAAAACCTAGAATATACAATTATGTCTATAGATTTTTCGATTGTACAAAGTTGCGATATGCACTCAACCATGTACATTGAACCTCCTGGAAAGTCAAACGATAATATAGGATAGTCTAGGTCATTCTAAACAATTACAATTGGTCGGGGTCCTGCCAATTCGCACCAAGCGCCTATTGAAAAGCATCAGTTTTGTCCGAAATATTCAAACAGAACCTTTAAATTTGAAGATGAACCAGATCGGTCGTTCTTGAAGTTTGTAACCAATAACCAATTTAAGTGATCCATCTCCATAATGCACCGAAAAAAAATTCGGCGAGGACTGTATGTGGTGCAATCTGGCAGAACTCTCACCAATCATAGATCCTAAGCTCTACACTGCATAATAGTTTGGATGACCTAGTACCCTACCCGAAAATCCAGTGAGCCTGGTACAAATCGTAAATTTTGTGTAGCCAGAAAAGCTACAGATGAAATTTCAGATCCTAATTTTGGAGCTCGATAACTGAATGGCTGATATAGAACGTCCCAGATCATTTCATAATATCCGATGACCATTCAGACTCCAGATAAACATGATTGAAAACATATCGTCACTATGTACTATGTAGTATAGCCAAAAAATCTACAGGTACAATTATAGATCACGAGTTCAGTACTCCAGGATAGGTTGGGTGACTTAAGGACTGCACGACTGAAGAAAAGCGAAAATTAATTATGACCAAGTACTGCACTGAAAAGGGATTGTCGCTAAGAAAATAAGAAAAAAGAAGGTGTAAGTGTCTGTGCGGTCCAAGATACGACCAACCGGTTCGTTATGCATAACACATTTCAGGACTTACCCGGCCGCGGTAGAAAAACAGGTGCGTCAAATCCAAACTGGGACTAACAAATTTGATAAGTTTTTGAAGGAAAAAAGGAGACATCCATTAGAGATTGCGATAAAAGTGTGGAGCAACGATTGAAATGGTCCAACGCGCAAAGGAGTGAAATTCCCTGAAGCCGTACTGGAGACAAAAATGTCCGAAATGCAACCGAATTCAGGCGGATTCCGTGAAAACTCGGGCGCGCAAGCTGTACGACGACATTTTGAGCAAAAATGACATGTGCATTATCATGGATGACGAGACGTACGTCAAATTGGACACTTGGTCGACACCTTTTTTTTACTACCGCAAATATGAACGCCGGAATGTACCAGAAGGAATGCCTGCAGAATAATGACGGATAATGATAATCCGAAAACACAAAGGTTCGACACTGTTTTGGCCTGATTTGGCATCCTGTCACTATGCGCGTGCCACCTTGCACTGGCATGAAGAGAACAATCTCCACTTTGTGGAAAAGGCGATAAATCCTCCAAATTGTCCGCAAATAAGGCCCATTGAGAAATTTTGGGCTTTGATGAAAGTTAAGATGCGGATGAAAGCTAGCGAAACAGATGACATCATCAAATTCAAAAAAGACTGGGTAAACGTGAGTAAAACAATCAACAGAACTCATGAGGAAGGTTCGAGAGCTGGCCAGATCTACGAAAAATTAAATGACTACTGATGCAATGGGCCTTTTTGATGGTCAATAAACAATGTTAATGAATTTGAGTTTCGAAATAAATAAAATATGTTTAAATACAGCAATTTTTAGGTGTTATCATAATTAACGATACAGTCCTTAGAACATCCTCGATTATCTCATACAGCAGGTTGCTCTTGCATAAGATTCAATGAACATAGTTAAGTACTTATAAAACATCAGAAAAAGCTACAGTTTCAATTGTAGATTTAAAGTTATGAACTAATGAACAGTCTGGTATGACCCAGAACATTCCAGATTTCATCATAATGTCGGTAAACCTTCCAGAAGATCCGTTGAACATGTTTCAATATATATCGTAAATTTGGCTAGCCTAAAAACTATAGTTACAATTGTACATCCCAAGTTTTGAGCTACAGGACTGTTCGAATGACCTAGAACATCCCAGATTATCTCATAATGTTTGTTGTTTTTTCAGAGGATACAATGAACATGTTTTAATACATTTAATAAATTAGTATAGCTGAAAAAGCTATCATTACAATTGTAGATCCTGAGTTTAAATCATCTCGAACATCCCTGATTAACTATTTCATAGTGCAGGTTGACCTTTCAAAAGATTCAAATTACTTTATTGATTAGGTATCGCTAAATGGTACAGCTAATAAAGCTACAAAAACAACTGTACATCCTAAGCTATAAACTCAAAAACAGTTTGGATGAATTAGAATATTCCATATTTTCTCAAAATGTCTGTTGACCTTCCAAAAGATTTCAGGAACATAATTGAACACATGTCGTAACTTTGTGTTGCCAAAAAAGCTACAGTTCCAACTTTAGATCCTAAATTTTGAAGTTGATGTTTCAGAAGAATGAATTACGGTTGTAAAGATAACGTAACCATAAGTAATCGAAAAAGCTACAGTAACAACTCTAGTTACAAACTTCTTCTAGTCAATCTTCAACAAGTTTGCTGAAGATAGTGTTCGTTTTTGTTCAGTGTATGATTTTATGCAGGCATTTTTCTCCAGGGGGAAGTCTATCCACAACAAATGAAATAATTGCTCAGACCAGTAATTTGTTTGACAGCAACAACTGATTGTCCCTTGTGTTCATGTTGCCGATAAAGCAATGTTGCTATCGGTAGTGTGTTGCAATAATGACAAAACTTTTTTTTATCGCTCTTACATGAAAACAAAGAACGTTGCCACCGGTGTGCGAATAACAGAACATTTTCTCAAAGCACTTGTCTCTTTCCCATCATCGATACAACATTTTGTTGCTTTCTTTCGTGTTTTGTTGTAATACATTCAAGTTACAACATACCATTGTTGCAGAGTGAAAAAATAACGGGTGCATCACTCGTCATTATCCTCGTATGTTTTTAGGTACAAAATGTGAATTTTTGACTAATCGATGATCGAACACTTTAAATAATTTTGTGAAGTTCTCAGAGTACGTCGAAACCCTGAACCCATTTCGCCATCATTCCCCATTGGATCTTCTAAGTACAAGATGCGTTTACTTTTCTCGTTTTTTAGCCGCGCGATTGACTCCCTGACGCCGGTAATTGAGAGCTGAGATCGCTTATCGTTGATCTTGAAAATGTATCGCCGCCGTCAATTCAAGGGTAATCACCTCCAATTACATGCAACTGAGGGCTGAAAAAGTGAAATTTTCGGGTATTCCCTTTTTGAAACAAGATAAGTACAAGATCTTGGTCCATGTTGGATTATCGCCGATGGCAGTTATCGATGGAGAAAACGAGTTTACCCAGGACCAAGATGTCAAATTTTCAGGTTCAACCCGTTCTGGTGATCGATTGCGCAACTGCGTCTCCCAATTTGAGATCGTTCCCGTTCCCGTTCGGCTGTATGATAATGAGGTGTGATTTACATTAAATGGCCGATTAGACGATGGTGGGGAAATTTCCCTTCGCGATTGACGATGAGAGCACAGAGCGAAAAAACGAATCCCCTAATAATACCTTGTGGGAAACGACTTTGTTTGCCTTTCGATCGAACCATAAATTACCTGTCACACAAAGTTGCCGCCACTGATCATGCGTCAAGAGTGGAGATCTGGGGGATTTTATTGGCATCTTCGCATGCAAAGTGGCAGTGCCAAAAGTCCCTAGCAGGAAGGCATGTAATTTGGCGAAATTTATGTTGCGAGGGATGGACGAAGCCGCAGCACTCGATCTGGACGCGATCAGCTGCGATGGCCATTAAACAGGGTGTCCGTTATGTGCGTTCCCAAAAAAAGATCCGGAAGGGTTTCTTCCTTTAATCAAGTGCACGGTTGATAATGGAACACGTAGATTATTGAAGCGACAAATTATTGTCATTGGCACGTAAGAACGGAGTATATTTAAGGAAGTTTTGAAAAATCCTGTTGATTTTGCGGGCAATGGAATATGTGGAAAAACCTTGAAAAGGTGTCATGATGAGGTAATGTGATTGAAAAGAAGAAGGTGGTGGATTTGTATAGAGAGGTTAATTAGTTTCAGTGAGCGGTATACATTTTAAACCAGTGCCGGTAAAAATCAATTCATCTGCTCTCAAATGAGCTGAAAATGAAGACAACCTTAACGGACAGACCAACTATCTTCGTGAATTTGAATTTTGAAATGACAGTGTTTTCTTGATCAGAGCAACCGTTGAGTTGTTATTTGGTTTTGTTCATTCGTTGATTGATTTGCATTATCGCTTGTGCTGTTGTCAATATCATTATTCAATTTCATCTAGGTGAGGATGACTTTGAGTATCAATGGAAGAAGGTCTTTTGAAGTAGAACATGATATTTTATTGTTAATGTGATATCGCTAGGTTATAATTACTACAAGTTGTAAGTTGTATGACAATAGAGGGCAGTAAGACTGCGATTGAAGCTATTGAAAATATTTTTTTGGTTGAATTGAAAATGACTTTTTGAGGTTTGATGATCACTTGCGATTTTAACAAAGCTGCCCTGGAAACTCAAAGTTTAATGAGTATCAAAAAACGAGTATAGTCATAGAAGCATAATAAGTTGAATTGTGCATCGCTCTTGATTTTGACATCCGAGATATTCAAAGCAAATAAAATGAGTCTACACTGACTCGAAATGCTCTCCATCACGTTTGATAGTAATTGATAAAAACAGACACTGTTGGAAACAAAAGAAACTTGTCTCAATATTCAGTGCCTCGTGAGATAAGTCGACAATGGACGGAATTATCCAGAATGGCTGGAGAATGTATTCATTGGCTTCCTGCAGTAAAACTAATGCAGCACATGCGAACTCTGTATGTGAAAATACAAACTAACGAACCAATGACGATTCTCAAATCTCTAAGTAGTTCCATTGGTTTACAATCATGAACATTAATTTACGGGGTTACGTTAATTTACGATCATTTCCAGTGAATTAAATGGCATTCACAGCTAGGAATTAAAATTTGCTTCTTGTACAATGCATTTTTTTAATGATTTTGTCAAAAAATTACCTAAAAATGTTCCTTAAAAATATCGCTGGTATATGCGTGGGGTTATGTTTTTGTTTCGAATAAGCTTAAAACTAGGAGGAAGCCAGCTTCCTCCTAGTAGACATACAAGATTATCTAGCAGATCCCGTTCGACATATCCGATTAGGCAGGTGCGTTTTTGATGCCGGGTATGTAAAAATCCACTTTACGTTGCATATCTTCCCCTACTATGCTTCACAATTGTTTTCCGGCTAACTATTGCTCTCTAACGCGCATATATTTGCGATAATAAGCAATTTTACTGAATTTTTTTACAAAACTCACCGCTTTTTGACAGTAATATTGGTTTGATTATCACATGCTCATGAGCGCCGCCTAGGTGTCGGTAGAACGTGCACGGCTCCAATCATAAAAGTCATTCCACACAAAGTATACTAGAAAAAGTGCAAGCTTTTATTTGACCAATTGGCACCAAATTTGGAGGATTTTTTCATCTACCACCTATTTGTAAATATCCAAGTTTTTGTGTCAATTGGACCATCCCTTGGCCCATGGGACCGCCCCCATTTTTGAGGTTTCGAGAAGTAAAACCTATCCACGTTAAATTTCGGACACTTTTCTTTAAGTGACGATTTTGAATTATTTCACGGATCTCTGAAACGCTTGCATGACAGCTGATGCTCTTCACTTTATTTCGTGGTACAACATATTTACATTCTTGTTACATTATGTAAAATAGCTACCGAAAAGTACAGTGTTTTGTTTGCAAATCCTTTGACCAGTGCTTGACTGTGGATCGGAAGGTTGGAATTGGAACAAATCGAAAAGTATGCTCCAGACAAATGGACAAGAAGCTGGTAGCCAGTATTGAGAAAAATCCCAATCTTTCTGTGCGAAATGTGGCTCGCAAAGTTGTGAAGCCAAAATCATACGTACAAAAAGTGAAGCAGAGGCAAGGACTCAAAGGGGTGCTAAGTGAATAAGATGCCCAACCGTTTTCTTCTTTATTTTCCGTCGGTCTATTTCCTCACATGGTGACAATCACCGACGCTAGGAAGACGACTCCATCACCTGGACCCTACCTGACGACTCATGAACATGAGCCGGAACCAACGGCTTTACTTCCCTTCCGAAGGAAGACGTGACCAAATTTTTTGCTCCAGAAAAACCAACGACGTCGACTGGGATTGAACCCAGACCAACTGGGGTGCCAAGTAGCAGTCGCGCTTACCACTACACCACCAACGCCGGCTAAGGTGCCCAACCGTGATGACAAGCAAGAAGTCACTGCAAAAAGTCGTGATAAGAAACATGACACGAAGTTTTTGGAAACATTTTCTCGTATCATAATTGACGACGAAAAATACATATTCAAAGGCTTTAAACAGCTTCCGGGTCTGGTTTTTCATACTGCAATGCAAAGGAACGCTGTTCCCGAACAAAGAAGGTGTTCAAGTTCCCGAAAAAGTATTTGATTTGGTAGGCCATAGATACTTGTGGTCAAAAAGCTAAAAGTTTCGTCTCTACCGGCACTATCAATTAGGATGTGTACGAGAAAGAATGTCTGCAAAAGCAGTTGCTACCGTTTATCAGAAGCCACGACTCTTCAGCTCTGTTTTGGCCTGATTTGCCTCTTGTCACCATGTGAAATCCGTCCTGGAATGGTATAAGGTACAAGAGATCAAATACGTGCCAAAAACTGCCAATTTACCAAAATGTCCAGAACTTCGCCCAATAGAAGATTACTGAGCTCTAGTGAAGCGGAAACTTTTCGAAATTAAGAAGAAAGCTAATGGTACCGTTGATTTCAAGCGAAGATGGAGAATCATGCCGTCATGGCGGGCGTATCTGAAGATACCGTACGGAACCTGATGACGGTTGTACGACACAAAGTTCGAGAATTTAACAGAAAGAAGGATTAACATCTTAAGCAACCGTTTTTATGTGGATATAACTCTATTATTGTAAAATAAAGTATCGTTTTTGGTTAATATGGGATATGGGAAAGACAACATTATGTGAAGCAACCATCTTACTTGAATATTGCTGAAGGGTATGGTATTGACTGATGCAATAATACGCACACCAGTATCCGCCAACGATTGCCCCGACAATCGACGAGATGACGCAACCACTGAGATCGGCCTCTTTCGTTCGTAGGCAGTCAGAAAGGTAAGACGTGTTTCCCGTTGAGCTGGTGTTCCGAGTGATTCCCAGCAAGACGTGCGGCCAGTGTGCCACAGTTAATTATGTGTATTTTTTTTGCTGCTCTTATTTGTTATCCGAAATTTAACGTGGATAGGCTTTATTATTGGCAACATAAATATGTGTAAGAGAAACATGACCAGAGGGAATGGCTCACTTTTTGAAAGAAAACAAGTCCAATTCGACGAAATTGATTGAATTGACTTTCTACTCACTTTTGACTGATTCTAATGTCCTTAAGGCCACTCACGTGTTGATCCCATGGCCTGAACCACAGAATGAGATGTTTGAAAATCGGTTACTGAAACATTACCGAAACCAACCCTTTGTGAAAAAGAAGTGGGAAAATTATGGATAAATGTAAAAACAGTTACTACAAAGTTCTCCAGTTCAACGTTTTTCCTAAGCTGCTCTTACAGAGCAATTGCATTTCTAATGATTCTTATTTCATTTACTGCAAGCCAAGTGAGGTTAAGGCTTATGGCTAAAAGCTCCAGATGAGGAAGCAAGATAGATTTCTAAGAGTGCTAGTATTATCAAAACAGTTGAATGCTATAATCGGCTTTACGTCGACTCGTAGTAATATCAGCAAGGACCTCAAACAAACCTTGTTCAAGCTTCGTAGGTCCGTTCATGCTGCATGCCACGAGAGGGACGAACTGGAAGCTAAAATTCTAGCCAACCAAAGTGCCAGGAAAATGACAAGGCTATTGGCACCGGAAAAGACCAGGGAGTTCGTCTGCAAACACACGCGTCTGTCTCCGTGAGAGATCCCATGGGGACAGGGACATCCAAGTGGGTAAGGCAGTTGCCCGCAAAAAGTGCATCCGGTGCATGGGTTCAAAGACATACGTGAACGTGGTGTCGGGGTCTGAGGGTCCAACCTCACGCCCCACGGCCCTACGTAAAGAAAGCCAACAAGGCACGGGACTGTAAAAAGCCCCCCGATATGTATGACGTGCACTGGGAGACCAGGTGACAAGCACGTTACGGGCGACCCTAAGTGCTCGCTCCCTACAAGGTTAAACCACTTTGATGCAGCTCAGCAGCTGCTGTGTCAGGCAGTTCGCGAGTCAGCAACTGCCATCGCCAGAATATCTGACCTATATCGCATCCTGGGCGGTAACGACAACATCCCGGTTCAGGAGGTAATGTCTATCTCAAACGAGGGTTTTGCGATTGTAAAAGTAAATGGAGTGCTCTTCTGTAGCTGTTATGCGCCGCCAAGACCAGTTTTCACAAATGGTTGATCGGATGACAACGGAGGTAACTTGCCGAAATCCGTTGGTAATAGCGGATGAATTCAATTAAAATAGGCGCTGGAGTAGGACAGTTGCCCTACCAACCCAAGAAACCAAATCCAGCTTAAGGCCCTGGCCAGGCTCAAGGGAGACCTCACAAACGTTGGTACTAAAGGTACCTATCATAGAAACGAAGTGCAGTAGATCATCGACGTGACGTTCTGCAGCCCTGAGCTGTCGAACAACTGGAAGGTGGAGGATGGTTACACCCATAGTGACCACTTGACAGTTGTTTATAGCATCGACCACAATACTAAGCAGCGCACAGAAGGAAGAGAACCCACTCCATTGGCCCGTAAATGGAGGGCATTATACTTGAGCGGGAACAGACATCAGCGAAGCCCAGAACCCATGCGGCGATTAACTCGTAGCACAACTTACACGCGTGTGAGACACAACCATGCCTAGGAACCTGGAGATAGGAGGCCACCAGTGTATTGATGGACAGAGCCAACCACCGACCTCCGCAGAATTTGCCTCCCTGCTAGAAGGAGGATGTAGAGAGCGCGGTCGGACTCTGAAAGAACGGAGCGTCGAGTGGCGTTAGTTGCCGCCAAGACTTCGCTAAAGGGGGATATAAGGGCTAACAGACGAGCCTGCTTTGAGGACCTGTTTCCGAGGGCCAATGCATACCCATAGGGTGACGCCTAACCGGTGGTAATGGCCAAAAAGGAAGGGTGCGGCAGCTTCAATATATAAATCACTGGATCTACTCAAGGTGGCTCTAAATTGTCTCGTTCCGCGCCAAGACCGGAGTCCCTGGTCTCCCATGGCCGAAGAACTATCCCATGACCAGTATTCCTGTATTTCAAACCATAACGCTGCCAAGGCGGTGGAAGGAAGGTCGAAAAAGCCGAACATTCCCAAACACTTGGATAATGATAACGGCATGCAAAGAAAAGGGATGAGGTGACGATTACAAATGTTGAACTCATTGTGATAGGAAAGCCGCTAAAGACGAACAAAGCGCCAGGGCCAGTTGGTATACTGAATTTGGTCATCAAGACGGATATTCTGCTACCTCTCAAAATGTTCAGAGTGATGATGCAGAGATATCTGAACGAAGGCGCCTTCCCGAACGCCTAGAAACGCCAGGCGCTACTGTTGCTGCCGAAACTGGTAAGGTGCTGGAGAGATTAATTCTAAACAGATTTTCGAGGTACAGGGAGGGTACGGACGTTCTGGCCAAGCATCAGTTTGGTTTCCGTTAAGGTAACTCAACGATGAATACTATCATGTCCGTCAGCTAGCCAGCAGAAGTGGCAATCTAACGTAACAGGTGGAAAGTTCGCTACTAGTCACCCTGGATGTGAGAAATGCGTTCAGTAGCGCCAGTTGCAAGGCTATGCCCAACTCTCTCTAACGTCTTTGGATTTCGGGGTACCTGTAAAGGATTCTGGGCAACTATTTCCACAATCAGGTACTGGTATACAGCGGCAGGGTTAGGAACGTGTTCAAGTCATCGCAGGAGTTCCCGAAGGTTCAATCGTGGGTTTGGTACTCTGAAACACGATGTATGACAAAGTGTTCAGATAGAAGTCCCTAACGGAGTAAAGATTGTCGGCTTCGTGGACTACACCACCCTAGAGGTCTATCGAGAGTCCATAGAAGGGATGGAGTTAACGGTTACACATTCTATTGACATAGTCGAGGGATAGATGCGCTCCAGGGGACTGGAGTTACACCACCACAAAACGGAGATTACTGTGGTCATTAACAGAAAACAAGAGCAAAGGGTGATCTTTAGTGCAGGTAACTGCACCATCACCTCAAAACGTTCCCTGAGGTACTTGGGGGTCATGATTGACGACAAGCTGTCCTTTAGCAGCCACGTTGACCACGTCTGCACGAAACTCTCTATGACCATGTCGGCGTTATCTTGCATGATGTAGAATAGTTCAGCGGTACATTGGTATGGGCCACTGATGTCGAGGAAACCGCTGAAGAAGTTTTTTTTCGCGTGTCTTCCCTTCAAATGACCCGTGGCAGGTCAGATGGACGAATTAACTACTAAACTTGTTTCAAGTTAGACATAAGGGAAGGTCCATTAATTATGTTACGCAGTAAGGGGAGGGGGGGGAACGTGACGATTCATATGAAAAAAATAAGGACTATCCAAAAAAACTGACGAGGGGGTTTAAAAAGTCACTTTTTGCGTGACGTAATTAATGGAAGTTCCCAAACCGGATCTAACACACACAACACACACACCACACACACACACACACACACACACACACACACACACACACACACACACACACACACACACACATATATATATATATATATATAATATATATATATATATATATATATATATATATATATATATATATATATATATATATATATATATATATATATATATATATATATATATATATATATATATATATATATATATATATATATATATATATATATATATATATATATATAAAGAAACAACCGCAACACTGAAAGAAGTGGAAATGCTGGAACCTGGAGCAATCGGCATTATTGAAAACTGGATGCAGGGGCTGAAGCTTCAAATTGCCCACCACAAAACGAAGGTGCTGATGTTCAGCTACTGCGGAGCTACTGCAGTGCAGCCAGCAGAAATCGTCATCGGAGGGCATGCCATAGCCTCGAAGCGGGCACTGAAGTACTTAGGTGTGATGATCGACGACCGGCTAAATTACAACAGCCACGTAAGTTATGCCTGTGGGAAGGCGGTGATGACCATCAATGCGGTATCCAGAATCATGCCGAATTGCTATGGACTTGGCAGTAGTAGGCGTCTACTGGCTAGTGTATCGGTTGAAGTCAAGTCATTAGTGTGTACTGAGCTATTTCATTGGAGGCAGTATGCGTCATTGCCGGAATGATCCCGATTGGCATCACTCTTGCGGAGGACAGTGAATGTTATCAGTGGAAAAATGTCAGAGGAGTTTGAAAGCTGGTGAGAGTGGAGTCAATGACTAACTGGCAACGAAAATGAGACACGAGGGTGAACGGTCGATAGACGCATCTGCTCATATAAGATTTGTCGATCTGGATGAAAAGGAAGCACGGAGAGGTAAATTTCTACCTTACGCAGTTTCTGTCTGGCCATGGTTGCTTCAGACAATACTTGCATCGATTCGGATACGCAGCGTCACCCTTTTGTCCGAAGTGCGTAGACGTCCAAGCGACACCGGAGCAAGTGGTCTTTGAGTAACCACGATTTGGATCAATGCGAAGCGAGATGCTTGCCATCACCGGGGCAGATACCAGCCCAGTTAACGTCGTCTATAGAATGTGTCGTGACGAAAGTGTTTGAATTGCTATCAACGAAGCCATAACTCAAATCATGTCGGCTCTGCAGCAAAAATGGCGAGAGAATCTAGTAACGAATGGTTGAGTGGAGTAGCGGGTTGTCGAACTTGGGTAATAAGGTGTATATCCATATTAATCAGGACACCTTCAAATCATTGTAACTTTTAAAATATTGCACGTAGGAATGAAAAATTTCGCTGTGGTATAGCTGAGAGTCTATGATGAAAAAGACTATGATTGACGTTTACATTTCATTTTTAGTATTCAAGATGGCGACGAAAGAAAAACAAGTGCGCGAGCGAATTTTGTACGGGGGTACGGCAAATCCTGACTTGTCAATACGGGACCTTGCAAAAACATTGGATTTGCCTAAATCCACTGTTCACGATGTGCTCAAATCATTTTCGGAACGTTTGACAGTGGAGAAGAAACCGAGAAGTGACAAAAACATTGGACGCGCTGATCCTGTCATGGACCGAAAGGTAAAAAGGATACTAACGAAAAACCGAAATCTCTCCATTCGAACGGTGGCTCGTAAAATAGGGATGGTGTGCCTGGTTTTGTCCAAAAATCAAAACAACGTTTGGGACTTAAGTCGTATAAAGTAAAAACAGTTCCAAATCGCAACGACAAACAGAACTTGGCAGCAAAATCACGGGCTCGACTTTTGTACTGCGAATATTTGACGAAGCTTTCATGCGTTGTTATGGACGATGAAACTTATGTCCTGGAGGATTTCAAGTAGCTTCCAGTGCTGGCTTTTTATTCTGCTATGGCCAGAAATGCTACAGCTGAGCATTTCAGAACGAAGAAGGCATCGAAATTTCCCAAAAAATATCTTGTGTGGCAAGCAATTTGCACGGGTGGCAAAAAGAGTAAATCTTTCGTCACTACAGGCATATTCAACAAGAAGATCTATCAGAAAGAGTGTCTGCAGAAGCGATTGCTACCCTTCATCAAAAGTCACAAGGAAAACCTTTGTTTTGGTCCGATTTGGCATCATGCCACTGTGCTAAAACTGTGATGGAGTGATACCAAGCAAATCAAGTGAACATTGTACCAAAAACCTCGAACCCGCCAAATTGCCCAGAGCTACGACCAATCGAGAGATATTGGACTCTGATGAAGCGGAAGCGTGCTGGAAAGAAGCAAGAAATCAAAGACATCAAACACATCCAGCAAATTTGGACAAAGACGGCTTCTACAATTTCTGAAGAGTCTGTAGAAACCCGAATGGACGGAGTTAAGCGCAAAGTTCGGAAATTTTATGCAAGTACCGAATAACTATGTTTTGTCCTCACTAATTGTTAAAACACATCGCATGAATCTGAAATAAACAACTACGACGGAAATAAAATGCGAAATTTATGTTTTATTCATGTTTTGAGGTGTCCGGATTATTGCGGATACAGACCTTACAACTAGCGGTTTGAAATTGGTTCACTGTTGTAGAATCCCTAGGTCCGAAGTACACCTTGCAGTCTGCACCTTGCAGTCTGCACCTTGCAGTAATTCCTGCGCTTTTCTGTACCTTTCGGTACCAGTATCTTTGTTGTTGTTTTGATTTACTATGTTATTTTGACACAATACTTGAGGGTGTGTTGGTGAGAATTACGTTATTAGGGGCGAATCATAAAGCTACCGTGCTTGGGACCAGTGGGCTAGTACTTCCTGAGCCAAGAAATATGTTCATTTTCTTCATGACTATCCACCCGCTGGTAATACCGTTAGGTGGTGGTGGAGGGGAACTCAGGCGAAAGGGAACCTAGTAGAGTGTTTTTAGTGGGTAGGCACGCAAGCGAATCCTACATAGCACCAAATCTGTTATACACTGGCATAAGCACATCGCTGCTGGCCAGTCTTCCGAAGATTTTTAAACCCCAAGCTGCATAGAAAAAAAAACACACACACACTCACACCGACACTCACAGACCTACACAGACCCCACACACAGCAAAATTGAAGGTTATCGTAGATGGAGTAATGTTGAAGGCATGCAAGTTTCGAACGAGGAACTCGTGGCAGTGGCGAAACGGCGTAAGGTAAAGAAGGCACCCGGACCGGATGGAATCCCTTACGTGGCTCTGAAAGTGTCAATTCAGGCGTTCCCGGAAATGTTCAGGGAACTGCTATGTCTAGAGGAAGGCCATTTCAGGCCAGGTGGAAAAAAGTGTTGTTGCCGAAGCCAGGAAAGCCTCCGGGGGATCCAGCATCGTATAGGCCAATATGCCTGTTGGATACGTTCGGGAAACTCCTGGAGAGGGTCATCCTCAACAAACTGATGAAATTTACTGAATGCGAGCACGGGCTATCGATGATGTGATTCGGTTTCCGGAGACGAAAGGCTACGGTGGATGGCTTTCGGACAGTGGTCGAGACAGCCATAAAGGCGTCCAAACAGAAGCGGAGAGGCGATTGATATTGCACTGTTGTAACGATTGACATTAAGAACGCCTTCAATAGAGCCAGCTGGGAGGTCTTGCAGAGTCTCTGGACAGAATGAGGGTCCTTTGTTACCTGTGTATAATTCTAAAGAGTTACATTCAGAACCGGGTGGTGATCTACGAGACCTCCGTGGGGTGGAAATCGGTGAATTTTGCGGCGGGAGTTCCACAAAGTTCCATCCTTGGCCCAACACTTTGGAGCGGGATTTACAACGGGGTGCTGACGCTGAAGCTTACAAAAGGCGTAGTGATTGTTGGCTTTGCAGATGACACAGTAATATCATAGAAAGGCGAAACACTGGAAGAAGTAGAAATGCTGGCGATCGAAGCAATCGGCATAATTGAAACAGAAAGTCGAAGCTGCAGATGGCCCACCACAAAACGGAGGTGCTGATCGTCAGCAGCTGCAAAGCGGTACAGCGAGCAGAAATCGTCATCGGAGGCCTTGCCATAGCCTCGAGGCGCGTGCTGAAGTATCTGGGTGTGATGATCGACAACCGGCTAAATTTCAACAGCCACGTAGATTATGCCGGTGGGAAGGCAGCGAAGGCCATAAATGTGGTAGCCAGAATCATGTCGTATAGCTACGGACCTAAAAGTAGTAAGCGGCGTCTACTGGCTAGTGTATCATCATCGATACAAAGATATGAAGGTCCCGCCTGGGTCGCAGCGCTGGAAACCAAGCGAAACTGGGTGAAGCTGAACAGTACGTTCAGGATAATAGCCATGTGAGTCGTGAGGGCTTACAGAACTCTTTCATCGGAGGCAGTATGCGTCATTGCTAGAATGATCCCGGTGGTACCACTCTCGTGGAGGACAATTAGTGTTATAAGCGGAGAAATAGCAGAGGAGTACGGAAGCTGGTGAGAGCAACGTTTAAATGGCGAAATGGCAACAACATTGGGACTAAGGGGGAGAAGGGTCGATGGACGCACCTGCTCGATCTGTCTGAAGAGGTAGTGCGGAGAGGTACGGTGCACCTTCAATAATACCGCGGTGCACTTTCAAAACGTTAAAGTACCCTTAACGAGCTACGGAGAGAACGCCACACGGCGTATTGGGGTACATGTCAGTAGACCCCCAATTGTGATAACTGGCTGCAAAAGGATGACGAATACTACTGTTGTATTTGGGCTGGTATCTGCGTCGTCTTCCTGAGTACTGCTTGTTGGCACCGAGCAGGAAATGGCGAGGTTCCAGCGGTACAGTCTTCGTCGGATTTAAACTTTGGCAGGCCTCTAGTGCGTTCCACTCTTCATTGCCCAGCCTCACCAGTCGGGCGGAAGTTGGCTCAGGTTCCCCATGAAGGGCCGTGTCAACCCTCTTATGGCCGCATGGCAGCTGGAGGGGTTCCCAACAGAATGGAGGGCAATACAAATCAAAGCTGTTTCAACTACCGCACGGCTCTGTAAACAGAGGTATGGCTGATTTTACCCCACTTCCCTTTATATTTTTGAATAATTTATAGATATCTTTGCTAGGAGTCCCTCAAGATCAACAAAATAGGGCTAGTCCTATGTGAATTTTCCTGGAGAACTGAATAGAGGTTGTTTTATATACCGCACGGCTGTGTGAACAAAGATTTTGCTGTTTTCAACTAGGAAGTGGGAGTAAAACCATTTCTTCATGATATTTAGTAAAACATTTCTCCGTTCACAAAGCCGTGCGGTGGTTGAAACAACCTCTATTCGATTTTCCAGGAAATTTCATACAGGACTAGTCCTATTTTGTTGATTTTGAGCGACTCCGATCAAAGATTACTATAAATTATTCAATAATATAAGGGGAAGTGGGGTAAAATCAGTAATATCTTTGTTCACAGAGCCGTGCGGTAGATGAAATAACCTTAATTCTATTCTTCAGGAAATTTCCCATCTTATTAGCCTCATTTGGTTGATCTTGAGCCACTCCAAGCAAAGAATCCTATAAACTATTCAAGAATACAAGGGGAAGTGGGGTAAAATCGGCCATATATTTGTTCACAAAGCTGTGCGGTAGTTGAAACAGCTTTGATTTGATTTTTCAGGAAATTTTACATGGGATTAGCATTTTTTTACTGATCTTGAGCCTTTCCGTGCAATCAATTTATACAGTATTCAAATATATAACGGGAAGTGGGGTAAGACTAGCCATATCTTCGTTCACAGAGCCGTGCGGTGGTTGAAAACCTTTATTCAATTTTCCAGGAAATTTCACATTGGACTAAAGACTGTATTCGATGAAATTTGGACACACGCAATTGTTCGTAACTTTTTAGCGTGTGGGTAAAACTTATTGAAATTTTAACTGAATGTATTTCATTGTGTTGTGTCAATAGTGTAATGAGTTTCGTGAAAATCGGTCGAGTGATTTCAGTGATGGCTTCGAATGAAGAAATAGTGCGCCAACAAATTTTGGGCACTCACTTCGAAAACCCAAACGCTTCTCATCGATGGATCGGAAAACAGCTCGGAATCGCACATTCAACCATATCTCATGTGATCAAAACGTTCAAGGACCGAAAGACAACCAAGTGGCAAAAAACGTGGCACATCAAATCCGGAGAAGGCCAGGATGGTATTGAACCAATTTAGGCGTTATCCCAACATTTCGATCAGGGATGTTGCGGAAAAGGCGAAAGTTTCAGTTTGTTTTGTGCAGAAAACAATGAAACGTTCTGGATTACATGTGTACAAGGTCCAGATCGTACCGAACCGGAGCGATAAACAGAACAAATTCGCCAAAAAATTCCTTGTCTGGCAAGCGATCTGCGGTTGTGGCAAAATGAGTCAGCCCTTCATCACCTCTGGGACCGTCAACAGACAAATCTACAAGGACGAATGCCTCCAAAAACGACTTCTGCCCTTCTTGAGATCTCACAATGGCCCGACACTGTTTTGGCCGCATTTGGCATCTTGCCACTATGCCCGGCCCGTCTTAGACTGGTACAAAGATAATAATGTAGTTTTTGTACCAAAAGACGTCAACCCTCCAAACACTCCGGAACTTCGCCCAATTGAAAAATTTTGGGCAATCATGTAGGCAAAGCTCGTTAAAACTCCAAAACTGCTAGAAAATGAACTTGAACTAAAGAAAGTGTGGTTAAAAGTAAGTAAGCAAGTCGGTCCTATCATTGCCCAAAATTTGATGAAAGGGGTCAAGGCAAAGGTTCGGGCATTTGGGTTGGGAGAAGAGGTTCAATAAACCGATGATGTCAAAACTTAACCATTTAATAGTACTTTATTTCCAGAAAGTTTGAAAAAAATCGGGCTCAATGAAATTTTTTGGTGACCTATTTTGTGTGTCCAAATTTCATCGAATACAGTCTTTAGTCCTATTTTTTGATCTTGAGCTACTCCGAGCAATGATATCTATGAATTACTCAATAATATAAGGGGAAATGGGGTAAAATCAGCCATATCCTCGTTCACAGAGCCCTGCGGTAGTTGAAACAGCTTTGATTTGATTTTCCAGGAAATGCCACATGGGACTATCACTATTTTGTTGTTCTTGAGCCTCTCCGTGCAAAGTTGTCTATAAATTATTCAAGAATATAAGGGGAAGTGGGGTAAAACAAGCTCTATAACTCCACAACAATATTCGTGCGGTGATTGGAACCAGTTTCATTCGATTTCCCAGACAATTTAATTATATTTGAAACTATCTCAACCAGCAGCTTGAAACTTGAGATATATCTTAGTTCGTATGAGTAATATTTGTAGACAATTCCAAAACAAGGATCGGTGAATGTCAATTTTCTGATTTTTGTTCACCTCATATCTTATATTGTTCCGGGACCGTAGTTCTATAATGCGGTTGTTTAGGAAAACGTACCTGCTGAGGGAAGAATGATTGGAACGGAGAAGTTTGGCAAAACAGTTCTTGTGTGGTAGGCTATTTGTGGCTGACTCATGTGCTTAAAAAAGTTTGCCATTTTTCACCATTCAAACCATTAACGGTGCAGTTTATCACAAGGAATGCACAAATAAGCGTCTTGTCCTTTTGTGTCACGTACGCAATATCCCACCACTGTTCTAACCTGATCTTGCATCCACTCAATACGCTTCTGCTTCGCAAGTTCTGATGAAGGAGCACGGTAGCAATTTTGTGTAAAATATAATTATCCATCCACCAAATTGTTCCGAATTGCGTCCAATCCAGCGCTAGGGGGCAAAAATGAAGCGGTACCTCCGAAAGAATTGCAGAAAAGCACAATCTGTCAACAAGTTAATACAGTTGTGGTCATCTGCCAGTCAAAAGGTATCGCAGAGAACATTGGAAAGGCTAATGAACGGTACAACAGTGATTAACAATGTACAACATTTCTTGTATTTCAGGATCAACCGAAAGAAGACTTATAGAATAGATACGAATGCCAGTAGTATTTTAAATTTACCTTAATATCTACACTACTAGCTGACCCAACGGACTTCGTTCCGTCTAATATTAATTTATCGCTTGCAATATCGTTAAAATCGATTCACACAATACATCGCTTTTTCAAATGGCATGAATGTCCTTCATTGTCAATCTGAAAGTGACAGTCAATTGTCATACTGGAGAACTTGGATATTTTATATTTTGGCTTCTAAAAGTACGACAAATTGTTGATAATCTGTGATCAATTGGCCATTTTAATTGGTGTATTATGTTAGGATACTGAAGTTGTTTTTTTTTTTGAAGTTCCAACGCATGAAAAATTGTTGATTTTTGTAAGATGTCTTGCCGGATCGACATGAGGTGATTACAGTGCTGTAAGATATCATGAAGAAACTTTCCAAAACAACAACGTTTTGTGCATTTTCAATGTGACAATTTAGCACTGACATCTGAATTGAAGATGTTCTATTAACTAATTGTTGGAAATTGGGTATTTCTTGAGGGGGTATTTCTTTGCTAAGTTTGAAGGTGAAGAAATTTGAATTTATTGTATTTAAAATCATTTATTTGTTATTTTTCTGCATTTTTGACAAACAACATTTGATTTATACTAACCAAATTTGATTTTTTTTTATGAAAAAATACTTTGGTTTATTTTTCAATTTTTCGACTTTTTCTTAAATATTTTCCAACTTTTCTTTTCCTCTAAACTTTTGTTGGATAAAAAGGAACAAATCATTCGAAGGTACCGTCAAGATTGGTTCAGCCGTTCTCGAGCTTTAGCGTCACTAACAAACAAACATTCATTTTTTTTTGTATAGAAGAGAGAAGATGATATAAATATTACAACGGAATGGGAGCGACCACCAGGGCACCCGATTGAAGCACTCTGGATGGGGAGAGTGGGAATGCCAACTCCCCATTGCTAACAGTTTGTGAATATAGGGCGGGCTCTTCTCCCCGCCCATTGGGGCATCCTCATGTTAAATGGCTTGCTCTTTTGACCAATTGTTCTATTTTGTTGTTGGAAGAAGATTCTTTATATCCCTGTGGAAACGTATAAGTGATGTTGCCTATCGATCCACCCAGCCCGTTTTGGCCCTTCATACAATGGCATGATTAGGACAATCAGTGGTTATTAAAGCTTGATCAAGTCTAACAGCGAGGAGTGGCTAGTGGCACAGTGAAAATAGTGGCTATTACACATAAAACCGTTTTTTAATTTGATTACTAATAAAAGAACGGTCTGCAAAACAATATGTCCTCTTTTTAAAACGAACAGTCCTAAGTCTATCTAGAAAGGTTCTGGTTTTAATGAGTTTTTAGTGGATAATATGTTTGTTTCAAGTTCCGTTAAAGTGCTTCATAAAACTTAACTTTTTGTGGGAATTATTTAAACTATTTCAGATAAGGTATTTTTTGGGCCATCTTTCCACAACTCCTCGATCGAATCGATCCATCCTAAACACGGCGCATTTCGGAAACAGTGTTTCGGAAAACTCCAAAGATCATCGAACCGCAATGTGCATGGCCTAAGACGCACCTATTTCGTCACATCCATGTCAAAGATAGCACTTCATCCGATCCGTCCCTACGAACCTGCCGAAGCTCTCATCTACGGCAACAAACTACCACCGAGCGTAATTCAGTGTGTAACTCGCTAGGGTGAACAATTTGCTAAATATTTGAACAGCTAATTAATGCAACGTCACTTTCAACGACGCTTCAGCCCGTCCTCTCCATCAACTGGCGACAAAATTGGCATCGGCGGCGGCAGGGTGTCTCCTATCCGGATGGGACCTGTTCGCAGCCACACGCAAAGTCCACAATGTGCCGGGGTAAGTGTATGTTTGTAAGTGCATCAGACGCATGAAATTCGAGATCCACTTTTTTTCCCGTGAAAAACCCCCAGTCATGAGCAGATCAAGAGAAACAAACAGCCGCCGCACGTAAGTTCTCTTATTTATTTGTGTGTTGATTTGTGCTAGTCGGCTTCCACCGTGCTTCCAGTTCCGACCGCACACCAGATCCCAGTGGGCAGATGTTTGGATTGGCAAATGAGCGGCAGGCCATACAAAGTTGCGCTGGCCCCTAGACAAACGACTCGACTGAAGACAGGAGGAAGTGGGGGAAGCTGATGAGTGTTATTATCACATTAGTCGGGTAAAATATGACGAAACGGGCCTGAAGCATGCATGCCAATGGGGACACAACTCCAGCCTCCCCGGCTCAAATTTGCCGAATGGATTATGAAGTGAGACACGATATGAACTAGTCAGCGCCTTCGATGGTCGTACGGGACAGAAGGCAGCCGTTGCCAATCACTGCTGCTTCGAAGGCAAATGCATGTATAATGGCCAGTCGACAATTGAGATGTTAAAGATGTTATGTGTGCGCTCCCAGGACAGTTTGACCCAATCCTTTTCATCTTGGATCGTACTGTGGAGAGATATTTACCATTATTGCAGTTTAAATGATTTGCGTTGGTGCGACGGTTTCCGGCCGGTGGGGGCCTGCAACTTTTCTCTAATAATAAATTCAAATGAGATACGGCAATACCAAATGTGAATGATATACGAAAAATTTTAAAGCCCGATAGATTAACATTTCTGTCACCAAAACAGCTGCCAATCGAGCGGGACACGAT
Source organism: Aedes japonicus (assembly GCA_034211315.2). Classification (NCBI taxonomy): domain Eukaryota; kingdom Metazoa; phylum Arthropoda; class Insecta; order Diptera; family Culicidae; genus Aedes; species Aedes japonicus. The sequence continues at coordinate 48,212 of JASCZW010004538.1, read as the reverse complement.
GCGTTAGTGGTGAATGTTTTACGATTTGATAGCCTGCCCTCCGTATTCGGAGGTTGACGGATCTCAAAGCGGAGATCGAAGTGGCTTCCCATTGTCGGTTGTAATCTTCCGGGCGATTGAGTTGATTAGGTTCGTAATGATCAGCTGAATGTGTGATAATTTTACTACCAGATAAGCGAGTTTTCACATTGGGATTGATGGGTTTCTAGTTTGACGAAATTTTTTAGGTAGACCGGATTGTCCCTGTTGATTGGGAATGCATCGTGGTTGTTAGGGTTTTTATGTTTTTTAGATAGTTTCTTCTTTAATTGGATGTGTTTTGCTAGTGATGAAACACTGATAGGCTTCAACGTTGTCATACTTTCTTCCGAGCTTGTTTTTATTCATCACCGTAACGATGGATCGTTAAACAAGGGCTTTGTGACGTATGCTGCAACATTCCTTTTAGTAATTATTTCCGCTGAATGTGATGATGCATATGTTGGCCTGATTTTAATTTCCGACGTACATTTTGACATAGGACTTACTTTTCGCTTTTCTATTCATGTATAGGGGCCCCTCTGAAATTTCTGAAAACGACCGCGTTACGCTTGATTGGAGATTTTGAACGACAGTATCTCCTTGCTGGCAAACAACAATTTTACGATAAGTATTTCATTCGAAAGGTAAAACATCCAAGCTGAATTCCTGTTACATACTCAATTCATTACATTTGTTAAACTTCTTAAAAAGTACTTTAAAGAAATAATGTTTAAACGCACAAAGCTATCGGTCGAACATATCATATTTACGTCATACTCTGTGAACCAGCCGTCATTCAGTGTGGTAGAGTGTGAGTTAATTGATGCTCGATACACACTTAGAAAATTGTACAGTATTCGTTAATTTTATACCGAGCTTTCAACAACTGAACGTTCGGTAATCCAATTTAACGGATTTCGGTAAAATTTGACAAATTCCGATTATTTTTTTACCGGAATACTGTAAAATTTCACCGAAATCTGATAACTCAGATTACCGAACGTTCAGCTGTTGAAAGCTCGGTAAAAAATTACCGAGCACTGTAAAATTTTCTGAGTGTGTACCCTATTGAAAATAACGCTTATAAAAGTGATGTCTTATCATTTTATTTTGCTCATTCCAGTTGCAACATCGACACATTCGGTCGTGTTTTTTGCTCGCGCTCTGAAAAGTTTTTTCGGTTTTATTTCGTTCGCTCTTTGGTTTGGTGCGTGGTGCACTGTTCCCTTTTGCATTGTGCGATACACAGTCCGACCCCGGTATGGGGAAGCCACCGCGTATTGACGTCGGCACAAGCTCGTATGGGAAACGTTCCCGATTGAACTCAACCGATGATGTGCTATCATAAAAAAAACTAAGAAAAAAGAACGGCGATACACCGAAAATAGGGAAGAAAGAGAAAATGCCGCCGCTGTCCGTGAAGGTATTCCTAGGAGCCTTACTGGATAAGGTGTACTACTACATCAATTAGGGCCTATGATGCACAATTCTACTCTGAACACAGGGTTACAAGCTGCTGGTTTCCGTGCTACCTCCATTACAATGCTGTCAAAGAAATCCGGAAGCAGATGAATGTGCAGTACTTTACGCACGACATCGAAGCGAACAAACCGTTCAAAGTGGAGAAGAAAACGGAGGAACTGGCCGACGAATTAAAGGCCAATAGGTTCAAACCGGTGCAAATAAATAAGATGCGTTGGCATGACGTCTCTAGAAGCTGTCGGGATCAACTCTACCAGATTCACTTCGAGAAGATCTCGACGTGCGTGAAGGACCTCCAGAACATCAGAGTCTTGTTCCACATCATCGTCAAGTGGGACCACTACCAACCGATTCACCGCGATGTCACTCAGTGCCAGAACTGCCTGATGTTTGGGCATGGCACCAAAAATTGCCACATGGCGAAGCGCTGTGTTGATTACGGCAAACACCACGGACCCGATGCTTATGAGCGGATGGAGCATGCTGATCCAGCGTGTGCCAACTGCGGTGCGGCACACAAAGCAACAAGCAGAAAATGCCTGAAACGGGCCGAATTGATAAAAATTCGAAGAAAATCGTCAGCCAACAACAAACCCGGCCATCGACGACGATCTGGTCCGCCTCCGGCCCTCACGACCGAGAACTTTCCTGCTCTCCCAACACGTCAAGTGCCACCAAACCGTCCGGTTCCCAGTCGGCCTTCGGTTCAGGATCGGTTCGCACCCTCACTAAGCTCTCTTCCAGGATCGTCGGACTCTGGTGCAACATCTTCCGCGATCGATGATTCGATGCTTTCAACGGAGAAAGTCGTTGCAAATCATGACCTAGGCCACCATCATCAAGCGATCCTGCAGAACACGTTCGGAACTATTTCAAGCGATGAATTGAAACGCTTGCTCGCTGAAGAGACACATCTCAAGCCTGAGATCAACGTTTTCCTCCCAAATAACCGTCTGATTAGACTTGATCGAACCAGTTCCGCCAGAGGGGGAGTCGCCATCGCCCTACGTACGAACATCAACTGCCAGATGCTTCCGAGTTTGCAGCTCCAATTCATCGAAGCCATCGGAGTCAAGGTCGAATCCACCGTTGGCCCCATCACTATCATTGCGGCCTATTGTACAAAGCAAGCAAGCACAAACAACGGGACAGCTACGAATTTCCGAAACGATATCACCTAGCTTACTCGGAGGCATGGGCAGTTCATCATCGCCGGCGACCTGAATGCAAAACATTAAACCTGGGGAAACGCACGATAGAACAAGAACGGCTCCATCCTACACGATGAGCTGGAAGAAGGCCCACTACACCATCCTGGGCCCGGATACACAACCCCCCCCCCCCCCCGTTTGAGCAGATCCGGGGTCCTCGCAGCAATAAACATCTTCCTCATGGCCGAGCGTGTACCAAGAACTCAGCTCAGACCACTATCCAGTGGTGGCTGAAGTTTGGTCCTCCGTCAATCCGCATTCGGTAACCAGGCAAAACTTCCATCGCGCCAACTGGGACCAGTTCCGTCATCGAGTCAACAACACCGTCGATTACGATAGACGCCCCGAATCATCGATCGGCAACTGCAGTAGATCAAGCAGGCGATCTCTCAGGCCCGTGAGCATCACATTTCAAAAGTAACACAGGTGAGCAACCATTGATAAGCTCACTTAAAAATTGATCCGTCTTCGAAACACCACTCGCATACAGTATCAACTGCCTGCCTTAAAATCAGAGTTGAATCGTTTGAAGAAGATTTGAGATGGTGGATCTCAGAAATAATAATTTCCAACAAAATCCGCGCCCTCCCAGATTGTGCAAAGCCGTTCTGGAAATTAACAAATATGTTAAAAACCAAGCCTTGGCCCATTCCACCGTTGATCCCACTAGACAATAATGACTCTAAGGATCGTTTAATTACTCAAGCTGAAAAGGCTGCTGATATAGGTCGACATTTTGTCAGCTCCCACAATCTTGGTCAGATCCGTTAATGCCGTTAACGAGCCTGCAAATAACATCCATCTGTATCCCAATGATTTTTCGGAGGAATTAGAAATCACAGCTGACGAACTGTCGACCTATATAAAATCATCGAAGAACATGAAGGCCCAGGTTTCGACAAAATTCTGAATTTGGAACTCAAACAATTGAATTCCCAATACTTCGAACATCTGGCATTAATTTTAAATCAATGCCTTAGACTTAGCTACTTCCCCTCGTGTTGAAAGTCAGCTTAAGTCATACCCATCCGGAAACCTGGGAAAGATCCTTCATGGTCCATGAGCTATCGTCCCATCAGCCTTCTCTCCGGAGCATCAAAACTTTTTGAGAAAGCAATAGACCGTCGGCTCCTTGCATCCGCCGACGAACTCAAAATCCTGCATGATGTACAGTTCGGTTTTCGACGTGGTCGATCAACAGTGCATCAACTGAACCAAGTTACTAACATCCTCAGGCGAAACAAGTCTGTTCCGAAAACATCTGCCATGGCCCTTCTTGACGTGGAAAAGGAGTTTGACAATGTCTGTCATGATGGCCTGGTGTACAGGTTGCATCGGTACAATCTTCCAGTCTTTTTTTTTTGCTGAAGATGGCGAAGAACTACCTATCAAACAGAACATTCAGTGTTTCGCTGCATGGTGCAGTTTCCGATGCGCAGGAGGTTTCTTCCGGTGTTCCGCAGGGAAGCATATTAGGTCCACTTCTGTTTAACCTGTTCACCTCGGACATATCCCCACTCCCTGAAAACGGATCTCTGTTGCTGTTCGCCGAAGATACCGCAGTCGTCCACATTGATAGAGTAGTGAGAGCATCGCATCGAAACTTGAATGTTCTGTTAAAGTATTTCACAGATAGGAAGATCTGCATCAATGCAGACCCACACCCACCATTGCCCAGACTTGTTCCGACTGAGGATGTTAAAATTTGTCTAACCGGTACAACGGGAACCAATTCAGCAATCTTTCTTGGCGTATCACTAGATAGCAAGTTGAACTTCAGGGAACAGGTTGATAAGACTGCCACAAAATGTAACGTTCTGTTGAAGCTGATGTACCCCTTGATAAACAGAAAGTATACATTGTCCCTGAAGAACAAGCTTGCTATCTACAAACAGATCATACTTCCGGTTATCTAGTACGGCATGCCGATCTGGGAGAGCTGCGCAAAAACTCACCTCCTGAAGCTACAGCTCAAGATAATAGACTCACCACCTGAAGTTTCTCAAGATAATCCCGAACACATCTCCGCGGACGAGAACTACTGAGATCCACCGTCTGGCTGAGATTAAATCACTCGAAGATCGTTGTCACTGAAATATCAGACCATCAAGTCATTCGGGATCTGGTTCTTCTTCCCTAGGTTTTTCAAATTGTAGTTATTGTAGTTAGGTAGGTTATATATTTTTTTAAATTAAACCATCATATCCCTGTAAGGGATGATATGTAAATTAGAATATCCAATCAACAAAACACCACAAATCAAGAATAAATGTTAAAAAAAAGAGCAAAGATATAGAGCTGCTCTGGCTCATCAATTGAAATGTAAAAAAATCAAATGTAAAAATTGAACCATGGAAAAAAATAAAGACACATTTTAGTAGTAATAGTATTTTGTTTTGCAGGTTAAATTTACCAAATGCACAGTACCTTCCTATCACAGATTTCAAATGTTAGAAAGGGAGGCCTCATATCGTTTGGCAGTATTGAAGCTGTGCGGAGCGCGGGTGAGCCAGTATTGGACTGGCAGCAAATTCCCTGACGAGCAGCTTTTGGCTAGGTAGCTGATGACTCAGTAGGCTGTTACTAGTAAACCGTTGCACAGTGGGTAAAAATTGAACCAAAATCCCATTAATTTAGACGGCGCAGGTTAGAAGTCCTGAAAAATAGCTTATTTTATGCGGGAATTTCTCATTTAAAGTTGACCACAGCAAATGTGCCATTTTGCTAATTTCTCCCCTCATTTTAGATGCAAACTAGAATTATTACCCAAAAACTAAGCTTGGTGCTACTATATTGATCCCAAATGCACTGTTATTTTTTTTTAGAAATCGCTGAAGAACTGAATGAAACAAATTTCTTCGGATGCCAGGAAGTGGTCCATTTTAACAATTTTACCCAATTCTTCTCTCATACTTGAAAAATCTCATATACTATGTGGTTCTGAAGCTTGGCGCTAGTATTATTACTCTCACTTGCACTTTAGTTATGTAAAAACGTTCGGCAAATCGAATAGTGATAGTTTCGTTTAGGATTGACCTTAGGAAAGGGCCCACTTTTCCCGATTCCCCCACATACAGGTATACCTCGATAGTACGTACCCTCGATAGTACGTACATTTTGCCTCGATAATACGTACCCTCGATAGTACGTACATATGATTCGATAGTACGTACAGCCACGAGCCTAGATTTTAACCCTTCTTACAAATTCACCCTTCAAACAGGTTGCGGCGGTAGGACATTATTTTATTAAATATTTGTAACGGCTTTACCCGGATAAAAATAACTATACAATTACAATACAATAATATGAAATAACATTAAAGTCTATTGCCGACCATGAATCTTATTGTTCACGTATTAGATAAATGAAAAATGCATATTGTCATTACAGTAGATCTACTATTCCCCCTATATGCTAGAATTTTCAACAATTGCAAAACAATACAATCAATAGTAGATAATTGACTCAGATTTGTTCGGGAAAAAATGATTTTTTCCATAGTTAAGATACATAACAACCCCCTTATTCTATTGTCGATGCCTCAATCTATCTATCTATCTATATAAATAAAAATGAGTTGGGGTTCCTTTGTCACGATTTAACTCGCGAGCGGAAGGACCGTTTGGCATGAAAATTTGTATGCAGGGGTTTTTGAGGCTGGGCAATATTTTTAAGATAGTCCTCTGAAAAGGGGGGCTCCCATACAAATGAAACACATTTTTCTGCACAACTCGAGAACTGATCAAGCAAAGGAACCCAAATTTAGCATGCGGAAGTTTTTGGAGGCAAAAAATGTTTTTATGGAAGTTTCAGACCCCTCCCCTCTCTAGAAAGGGAGGCTCCCATACAAATGAAACAGAAGTTTCTGCATATATCAAGAACTAATCAAGCAAATGGAACCAAATTTGGCATGTGGGGTTTTCTGGTGGCGAACAATGTTTCTATGGTAGTTTGAGACCCCTCCCCTCTTCTAGAAGGGATGCTGTCAAACAAATGAAACTGAAATTTCTTAATAATAACTCTAGATCTAATAAAGCAAATGGAACCAAATTTGACTTGCGGGGATTTTAAAGGCAATAAATGTTTCTACGGTAGTTTGAGACCCCTTCTCCCTCTCTGGTGGGGGGGGGGGGCTCCATACAAATGAAATACAAGTTTCTGCATAACTCTAGAACTAATCAAGTAAATATAACCAAATTTGACAGGTAGAGGTTTTTGAAGGCAAGAAATGTTTTTAAATTAACTCGAGACCCCTCCGCCCTCTGTAAGAGGGGGGCTCTCATACTAATGAAACATAAATTTGTGCAAACTCATGAGCTAATCAAGCATAATGAACCAAATTTGGCATGTGGAGGTTTTTGGAGGAGATAAATGTTTCTATGGAAGTTTGAGACTCCTCCGCCATCTGGAAGGGGGAGAGAGGGGGGTTTCCATACAAAAACAACACCAATTTTTGCCTAACTCGATAAATAACCAAGTAAATGGAACCAAATTTGGCATATGGAGGTTTTTGAAGACAAGAAATGTTTCTATTGTGGTTTGAGACTCCTCTGCTTACTGAAAGAGGGGTCTCTCATATAAATCAAACACGAATTTCTGCATAACTCAAGAACAAATCAAGCAAATGGAATCAAATTTGGCTTGTGGAGGTTTTCGAAGGAAATAAATGTTTTTAAGGTGGTTTGAGACCCCTCCGCCTTCTAGAAGGAGAGACTCCCATAAAAATGAAACATAATTTTTAACATAACTCGAGAGCCAATGAAGCAAATGAAACCAAATTTGGCATGTTAAGGTTTTTGGAGGCAAGAAATGTTTCTATGGCACTTCACTACCCCTTCCTTAAATGGGGGGGCTCCCATACAAATAAAAAGCAAATTTCTGCATAACTCGAGAACTAATCAAGTAAATGAAACCTTTTTAGCATATGGGGGTTTTGGAAGCTAGATTTCTATATACATAAAAATGATTTTCTGTCTGTCTGTCTGTCTGTCAGACCCTTATAGACTCGAGAAGTTCTGAACCGACCAACATGAAAATTTATATGAAGGGGTTTTTGGGGCTGGGGAAGGTTCTTATGATTGTTTGAGACCCCTACTCTCTCAGGAAGGAAATAGATAGAAGTGAACCACTGCTTATTCAAGAAAAAAAACACATTTAAAAAAAACCATAATCGTGCCAGTTATATCAAATTTTCCTTCATTTAGTTGCAAGCATAGCAGCGCACGCACCGGGTTCAGCTAGTTAACAATATATTCAATTGTAAATCTATGAGAATTTTTTTATCGAGAGGCCGCGGGTTTGATTCTTTGTGAACTCATTTATTGCATTCACACTCTAATAAGCTGGATTACCCTGCAATAAGTCACAACTGGACATGATATGTTTCACCTCTCTCTGTACCTTATAGCTCCTACTCATGCGTTTGAACAAATGTCATAGGTGTCTATTAGGGTTGTCAGGCAGGTTGTTAACTGTAGTATACATAATATGTGTGAAGGAAATGTTAAAATGCTTTAAATGATTTTAAGAGTATTAATTTACTGTTCGATTTGGGTATAATCATTCTATTTGAGTATAATCACCTTAGCATGAAACGAAATAAAACTTGTAGTAAACTATACGAAAAGCTTCTCATTTCGCAAGAGTAAACAAAACCAACACGCATTGTTATGAGAGGCCGTTAGCTAAAAATACCAGCTAGCTGTGCTAATCCGGTTCATTCTTGTAACGAACTTTTACAGCAACGGACCTGTAGCAGCAGCAACAGTGAAGCAACATTATCAAAGCTGAAAACTTCGCTCAAGTCACAACATTAACCAGTTGGTTTACGTAATTTTGCGTCTTCTTTGTGCGTTGCGTCACACACACACATACACACATACACACACATACACATACACACACACACACACACACACACACATTTTCCTTTCCTTTTTAAGCTGATTCGATTGGTATATGATATGACAAGAAAATCATTCCTTTTGCCGAATTAACTGCCTTTATAGGACAAAATATTTATTTACATGGTTAAATTTATTATTTTATACAATTAAAGTGATTTAAAACCCACTACAGATATAAAAAACAAAAAAAAATTGTGATTCGATAGGACGTACGATTCGATAGTACGTACACTAAACGAGGCGTAGGTGTACGTACTATCGAGGTATACCTGTACTTGCTAATATACCATGCGTAAATACAAAAACTTATCCTCCCTCTGTTTCTGATGACGCTCGTGTTGGACCATTTCTATTTCATGCCAGACTGAATACAGGAACGCGAAAGCAAACCAACAACAGTCTCGCTCAGGCCGACCCTATTGTTAAACAAAAAGCCCGGGAAATTGCAAACCAACTCGAGGAAGCATTTAAGATGAGCGTGAAGCAACCGAAAATTGGAGGCAGCGGTAGCAGCAACACCGGCAACATGGCGTGACACCTTTTAGCAGATCCGAAAAAGTTCGCAAAAATTCTTGGTATTTCGGCAGAACTGACCAATCATGTGAGATTGATTAGCAGCTCAGCCGTTTCTTCAAAGCAGCTCGATGCTCAAAAGGTCAAGCAGTTGTACGACAAAATAGAGGATCTCATCATGACAGGATTCAACTATGTGAAACGACTTCCTCCATCTGTACACAAACATAAACATCTACCAGATCTCATCAACAAACTGGTAAACTACATTATTAAGAATATATCGAAAACCTGTAAACAATTTTATCTTCAGTGTTTTAAAACATACTTTTGAAACTATTGATTTATTGATCTATTGATTGATATAATGCTTTGATAGCACTTCCAATAAAGATAGTTACTTTTTCAATAGCCTTACCCCATGAATTTCATCGATGGTTAGTCTGGAGAGTAGTGCCACAAAAGGTACAAGTTTGCTCGTCCTTTTCTTGCACGGAAAATTCCACCTGAAGATAACTTTCTGAATATGATGCGGCTACCGTTGGAATGGCCAGATTCAAAGATATCACATCTGGAAACAAACTCCAAGTCTATATCCAGAAATCGATCGAAGCAGCTGGAATATTATTACGTATTTCGGACGGTTTTACATAAGTACACAAAGTTTTTTTGTTTTACACGGGAGATACGAGTTGATCAATTCACACGCATAAACATTTTAAATTACTTCGATTTGTTTTTTGCATGTGTTACCTCTGCATGAAATGGTCAAAATACAATTTCTGATTTTTTTGTATTTTCACCAAAAATTGTGAATTATATGGTTACTTTTTGCCAAAAACGGAAAACGTGATTCGAATGAGATCGATGGGTTGGCATGGTATCTGATTTATTTTTTAAGTTTGAGGGGAAATCGGGTAAAATGAACCATTTTCTGAGGTCAACCATAAACGAAACCATCACACCATATAAAATCTGCCCTTTTTAGGACGATCAATTCAATTTTTCTAGCTAAAGAGTTTGTTTGGTTGCAATTTCTCTGGAGCTCATCGAATTTGTGAGCTCTAATTTTGCTGACCAATACTAAATACCTATAATTGTTTTGCAGTTTCTGGTTTTAACGTTCAGAAGTAAGTGTGTCCTGTCCATATCTGAGTTTTCTTTAGATTCTGTCAACTTCAGGCCTTTCAAAAGCTTTGCTTCGAATGTTGCCTGCTGAATTTCCCTTCTTTGCCCCAGAGTGTCTAAACTCAATAATAAACATCTGCTCGGATACGGTGGTAAATTTACCGGATTGCGCCATGGAATATTTCGCAAAGTCAGCCTCACAAATCTCTTGTGTAACCATTCAAGACGAAGAGAATTTTTTTTTGTCTTGTTTATCGAGATTTTCAGCCTCGGGCTGGTTCATTTCCCGTCTTAGTCCGTCAAACACCACTTTTGGGCATTTTCGTAGCTTAGGCGTGAGAGGTATGGATGTTAACCAATACGCCGGGGTCACCCCCTTAAGAGAATATTGTAACCGTTCAAGAGAATTCAGGTAACTCCATACTGACACCAGACAACAGATGGACTCTCTTGTATTATTCGTACTAGTGAACAATATAGCGCTTTTAAATAGTGAGGGTTGGTGAAATCCCGTGCGATTTTGGAAATTATTTCAAGCTGATGATTAGCTTGATAGTGGAGATGGCTTCGCATTCATGAAGTGAAATGTCACCAATGTAGTAATCGAAAAGGATTGGGCTCCTGACGCGGTGAAACATCATAACACATTTTGTGAAACTCGCATTCAGCTTATTCCTTGGAATGGTGTCCACGAACAACGAACAACGTCCTCTACAGTATAAACAACAAAGCAGATTCTGTAGAAGAATTTCTGTTAAAGCTGCCTTCACAAAATGTGATCAAGGTGCAAAGGATTACCCGAAGGGAAAATGACCAGCGTGTTAACACCCCAACGGTAATCTTAACTTTCAATCAATCGACCTGTTCAGAATACGTGGAAGTGGGACTACTACTAGTCGATACTCGTCCGTTCTACCCCAATCCGTTTCTGTGATATAGTTTCTTCAATTAAGGCCACTCGAAAATATTATGTTCTATACCAAGACGGTGCCACAACTGCTCTAGCAAATTCCACGGTGATGATTGTGAAAAGCTCCCTTTTTGCTGCAATTGCACAGGTGAACACCACCGAGCTAGTTGCACGGATTCAATCTACCAGAAGGAAGTGGCCGTCGTCAGACTAAAAGTGAACAACAATTTAACGTACCGTGAAACAAGAAGACGAGTCGAAGAGAGCAATGTTACGTACACCAAGGCTGTCGCTCTGGATACTGTATACTTCGAAGATAGAAGCGCTAATGAATGAAAATAAGAAGTAGCTTGAACTCATCAACAAGATAACCGCAGACAATAGCAAGGAGGATGAAACGATCCTCAAACTTCTCGAGGACATGCAGCAGAAGAAACAACAGCTGGAAAATTGGGTGCACAAAGTTGACTCTTTTCAATCCAATTTAGTCGCTCTATCCAGCAATATGCAATGTACATCTGGAACATGAACTGGAACAGAAAAAAGTCCTAACCGTCAAAACAAAGTCATTGCGAGATCCGAAAAAACCAAAGGAATCGCGGAACTCCGACTCAAGATCGAAGATTAACACCTTCGACGATCGCAGCGCTTCCAGAATGCCTCACCGGATAGCAGAAGCCCACCTACAAAAACCGCAAAGCCACCTACATCCAACATCGCACATAATCCAATAATTGAATACGAAGAAAACGTAGTGGATCGTTCAAACCTCGAGACTGTGCACCCACATCAACAAATTCCACATGCCCATTCCTAACAAGCCAAATAAGTCCAGGCAACTCACAAACTCAACTTACCACACTACCTGTAGCAAACAGAATCCAAACCAATGATCAACAAACACGCCAACAGGATTGGCAGCGGGGAAATTACAGAACTCCACCCACGCTCATTAGAAGGAGAGTTGTGTGAAGGACCAGTCCGGGAAACTCTACTCCAACCCGTAGACGAGAAATTCCTCAGTGCATCTTACGAAGTCCAAAGAAAGGGAACGAAATTAACCAATTGAAAACTCCTCTGATCCCGTCAGCAACCCACAACATTTTCTCTAACCCGTATACTAACATCCATCAGTGTTTCCATGGGTTTAGAAAACCCTGGGGGGTTTCCCTGACCGAGGATGAACCGCAAGCCTGTGATGAGCCCTCGGCGGCAGTTGGTGTGAGGAACCTGTTATCTCAGGAAAGGGCATGCGTCAATTTTCCCAATCCTCCGTATACATACATACCCAATCAGTATTTCAGCTGTTGTTCAACTACGAAGTTACGATTTGAAAGCAACTGTGCCGTTCAGTAAACAACCGCTTCTGTTATACCAGTGTCATCAGACTTCCTCAAGTAGTCGATCAACTTCAACAGCAATCAACATTTCACAGATCGCTGAAACAGCGGACCAGCCAACCCTCACCAACACTCAAATAGAACATAAATGGCCTGTTCAATAACCTTATTGATCTTTAACTGCTAACTTTTGAAAATCCCCCCCAATCTCTTGCACTCCAAGAAGTCCACTGTCGTAATTCAGAGAGTCTTCTCAACGACTAATACCATTGGCATGTGAAATCTGGTGCACACTTGCGGTTCTTATACTCTAGTACCGCTAGATACCTCTCGCACTATCCGATCGAAATTCAAAGCAACGATACTCTACCGGGAACGACTAGACGACCGCTATGGAGTATTGAAGAACGTAATTGGAAAGGCTTCGAAAAAGATATTCTTATCCTGATAAATCCGGAGTGTACCTATAGTCCTGAAGAACTGTGTAAGCTAATCCACGACGCTACCTAGAACAAGCTGTAAATCCGGCTCACCTACCTGGATGGAAGGACATCCACAAACACTACCAACGGCTATGAAACTAATGTAAGGACGTTTTTCGAAGTGCAAAAAGCAGACAATGAAGCGGGCCCGACTTCATGTCTTCAAGGTAAGAAAGGCGCCTATTCCAACTGATAAACAGAATACGGTGGCTAAATACGCTGTGAAGCTGTACCGCGAGTGGTTGGTGCGGCCGAAATGCATAGTAATGGAAGACGAGACGTACATTGAAGCGGACGCCAAGCAGATCCGAATTTCTCTTCGGTAAGTCACTACAGAAGTTCCAAAAGTAGAAGGTCGACAAATTAGCCAAAAAGTACTTGGTATAGCAGGCGATCTGTGAGTGTGGTAAATTCAGGATGGAGTGGCACGAATGTGTTCTGTTCCAAAAGAGGCAAACTTGGCATATTCTTCAGAACTTCGCCCAATATTAAAGCTCTGGGCGATTAGGGAGGGCCATCTCCGGAAAACAGGAAATGTCTTCAAAAACGACAAGGGTTTGAAGATAGAGTGGATGAAAGTGTCCTGTTGCACAGGATTTGATGGGTAGCGTTTAGTACAGGGTACGAGAATTTAGCCTAGGATAGAAGGTTGAATAAACCGACTTTGCGAAAACATAGCTAATATGTGTAAATTTAAAGGGTGTCCACAGTTAAATTGCACCACTTTCAAAGAGCTGTAACATTTCGACCTGTGTGAAGGATCACAAGCGAGTGGTTTGAACTGTTCCGTTCGGGATGTCCCGTAAAAGCTGCACTTGACCAGAAGTTTCGAGCAGAAATCGAAGAAACGAGCCGTGCTCCGTTCATTCAAAGTTCAGAAAGCTCCAAACCGCAATGGAAAACAGAATAGGACAGATAAAACACGTGCACGAAAGCTGTACACACAAATATTGACGAAACCACACTGCTGCATCATTGACGATTAACCACACGTAAAAGCGGACTTTAAACAAATTCCCGGCAACCAGTATGTGACTGCGAGAGACAAGTTCGATGTTCCAGAGTCTCTCAGGAAACAGCAAGTGTCAAAGTTCCCCAAGAAATTCATGATTTGGCAAGGGATTTGTTCATGTGGTAAACGGAGCAAGCCTTCCCAACAAACATCAATGCTGTATAATTGTTTGTTCACACAAATTTGGAGAAGTTATTAAGCTTTTTCCTCGAGAAAGCTGAATAACTTCTTCAAATTTGTTAGAACAAACGTTTATTCAACACTGATGTTTGTTGGGTTTCGTGGCAACTTCAACTGTATATGGTCAAGAAAACATGAATGAATGTCTAAGAAAACACACAACGTTCTTAATTTTTTTTTGCCTGACCTAGCCTCTTGTCACTACTTCAAGGATGTTCTGGAGTGGTACAAGACGAATGGTGTCAATTTCGTGCCGAAGGATCTTAAATCACCAAACTCTCCAGAGTTGCCGTAAATTGAAATATATTGGGCTATATTGAAGCAGGAACTTCGTAAGCATCCTGAAGTTGTCACTATAGAACAGGAAATGTTGAAGTCATGGTTGAAAGCGGAAAAATATCAGTTCAAGCGTTGTACAAAATCTTATACGTGGTATTAAGAAGAAAGTTCGGGCTTTTGTATTTGGTGAAGAAATAGAGTGAAATAAAAATACCAAGATTATACATAATCGGTTGAGAGAATTGTTTTTGAGGACGAGTTTAAAGTGATGCAATTTAACTGTGGACACCCTTTATTCCCTAAGAGATATCCGAGGTAAAAATTTTTGGTGATCATATATGTCTGTTTTATTTTTTTCGAGTACAATCTTTATTAAGTTATGCTGAACTATATAAATCGATCAACGCAAATTTGAGAGAAGCCAGTTCGAATTGAGTGTAAGAATACAGCACGCACCGCTTAAATTAAAATGGTAGAAAAGTTTTGGAGAATTGTAATGTTTCTTGGTAACGCTGCTGGTATTGAAATGATTTTCATGTATTCATTAAACACTACCAGTGATTTATTATGGTAAACTTGTACAAGTACTTAAATATACCAAATGTATCTCCAATTACTCAGCATCATCGTGAACAAGACACCACTTTAATTCTGCATGTCTTCTGGTGAGCTGAAACTTTTATTCTGTACAACAGTTTCCTTCAAGAGGTAATTATCGATTTATCACCTTGCTGCTTGTTTGCTACACGCAAATAAACCAAACACAATTTTCCAAACCGACCCGACCCGGGTTTCTTTGTGTAAAAGGCTACCAACAAGAACCAGGCGAATTATTCAACTCGTGTTCGTAAACTAACTCAGCAAGCTAAGAGTTTCACCGAATTGACAAATAACTTTCGTTTGCTGATTCGTCATTTTGGAAATTCCCGTACCAAGAACATTTTATTGAAAGTGTTCTCAAATGGATTTTTTGCATTTATTGGGCATCCAACAGCGAGAGACTTTTCGCATAGCCTCAGGAGTGATTGAATAACCACTCAAATTTTGAACTGCTAGAAATGAGAAAGTGGAACTAAATGCTTAGATACTGCGAAGAAACTCTGAAAATTAACATGAATAGACAACATGTATCTTTAGAAAAAAAAAGATTGAAATTGAATTGATGTTATTGTGTAAGTGCAAACTAAGTGGAAAGATGATCTTTCACGATCATCTCAATAGTGCGTCTGTTTTGCATTCTCACTCGTTTTTATTAGAGCTTTCTTCAGCTTATCTTCATCTCCTCAACAGAAATGCGATTAGAACCAACCGCCTACAGCTTGCTAATTCCGTGACCTAACCACAAAATGAAGAATCCATTGCAAAAACGGAGAAAGCCCTGCCAAAACTCGCAAGGTAATTAGAGTCGCATTTGGGGTGAAATCTGAGCCTTTTTTCCGCGCTCGCCGGTCACAATTCGGTCTCATCTACCCGCCGAGCAGCAACACCGCAAAGAAATGTCCAGATCCGGACCCGGAAAGTGTGAAGTAATTTAAACGCCAATCCACGCGAACCATGCATCATTCATGCCGTCATCGCGATCTTTTTGCTCCGTCCTTCTTTTTGCAACGCATCTTCCACCTTTCTCTTTCTTCGCGCTGGCTCCTTGGCAACAGTTGCTTCGGGAGATTGAAATCAAAAGTCAGCTGGAGATGATCTATGCTCAGACGTGGGTTTCTCGGTCAATTCCGCAACCGGCGCAGAGTGCGCGAATTCAGCCGGTCCGTGATCTGGACAGTCTGGCAGACCTCGAGGGGCAATCATGAAAAGCTGGTGAAGTAATTTTTTTTTTTCGCAGCTCAATAAAGAAATGAACCGTTATTGTGTGTGTGTGCGTGTGTGTGCATGTTGGGGCAGTCAAAGCGAACTGCTGCCGGAGCATAAACAGGGTTTTTTTTTCGACGGTTGGCCTGCCCGGTCGGTGCATGACCTACGCGAGATGATTGCACGATTTTTGAACAGGTCCACGAAAAATGGGACACTGCGGATAATGAAGGGAGTGATGATTATAATAACGATTTGTTATTAAAATCATGAAACGGGTTTGAATTTGGTACCACCCACGAGATTCGGCGATTTTGGACACTTGGGTGTCAGGGCAATTATCCACTGAGCATTCTTGAAGTAGGGGAAAAGTTGTCTTCGGCAATGTTGACTTTTGTCGACAACTGTTTTTCAAACCTCCTATTCTATACCATCAAAGCACTTCACCAAATAGATTTATATGATAACTTGGTTATTAGGCTTTTATTTAAAGGTTGTGCGGAATCAAATTGCACCACATTTAAATGGCTGTAACTTTTTACCCGATGTGTATTTTCTATTGAAATTTTAGGTAGAATTAGTTCAATGTGTATCCAACCAAAATTTTTGGGCAAGATGCGAAAAAACGTGAAGGACTACAAACGTACAAAGTCCAAAAGGTGCCTAATAGCGATGAACGGCAGAATACACCCACATGTTGACGAAACCACATTGTCTCGTTATGGATGAAGAGGTGTATGTAAAAGCAGACTTCCGGGGCTTCAGTTTTTCATCATAAATTCGAGGTCGCTGAGGACGTTAGAAAGACGTTAGATGTCAAAGTTTTCCAAAATATATATGATTTGGCAAGCAACTTGCTCGTGTGGAAAGCGGAGCACCCCATTCTTGACAACTGGAACGGTTAATGGTCAGGTGTAACTAAAGAAATGCCTCCAAAAGCGTCTACTTCCTCTTCTGAGGCCACACGCTGGTCCTACGATTTTCTGGCCGGATTTAGCCTTGTGCCATTACTCGAAAGAAGTTTTGGAGTTTGTACAAGGCTTAGGAGGTCAATTTCGTGCCAAAGCATCTCAATCCCCCGAACGCACCGGAACTGCGGCCAATTGAAAAGTATTGGGCCACCATGCGGCAGGCATGGTAAATCATTTGGAGGAAAACAAACCATCATTCCTCTGCATGGGCAAGAAAGGAAAAGGTGAAAAACACTTCAAATAGTCTAATAGATAGAGTCTAACGGAGCAAACCAAAATTCAAAGCCAATAAATATTCTGTGGAGCACCGGAGCAGGAGCCTTAGCAGCACACTTGTTGCAAGTCCGTTGAAATACCTTCAATGTGACAATTAGGTCACAATCAAGTTGCTGCATCTAATTATGATGGTTTGATATTGCTTGGGAGAAGCTCCGCTGGTACGGGCACCCTTTCCCCTTCCGGAACCAAAGGACAACCCTGCACGTTCTAATGCGGCTGGAAGAGCGGCGGACATGCAAGCATCCCCTAATACAACTGAAAACTCTACATTGCATAGCATCAGCAATTATGAGACGGACAAGCAGGTCCACCTGTATCCCTCTAAGGATGGATCCATCCCAAGATCAGCACACAAACGCAAAAAAACAACAACCACGACGGGGAACAGGAAGAAGCCTCGAGTCTGGAGCTCATCCAGTGTGGAAGCCCACACAAAACCGGGACTGGTGGATCCTCTTCGACGCTCGTTGGTCACTCCCCTTGGCCCAGTCCCTACACTATTGCGAAAATTGGGAAGATAATGGCAAAATGATCATTCCCGTTGAAGCCTGGATCAACGCCATCCTTTAGGAAGCCAAAAAAATCCTTTGATAGCAGGCGTCACTACTCTCTCTCTCTATCTCTGCTAAAAACCAGCCTAACCCATTCCTTGACCCAGAAAACCTTCCAGGCTTCACCCACACCAAAAGTCGACCATGCATTTACCATCCAATGGAACATCAACGGCTTCCTGGACAATCTTGTTGATCTGTTAGACCGTCACCTATCCCTCAAGGTCTTTGCCATCTAGGAAGTACACCAAGCCGATATTCATTGTCTTGACAGATCGTTATCAAATGAATCCTGGAAAGTCAGCGAAACACATTCCAATCTACGGCCATCGGCATCTGGCTATCCGTGAACTTCCAGGTATTCCTGACTTCCTGGATCACAGCTCGGGCCCGATTCTCCTATATAACTCAGCCATCTAGATCACTTCTGGCCTATTTCCATCAACCCATGGGGTTACAGCCAGCGTGGGTCCTATTCTGAGACTACATTACGTCCACCTTATGCCGTCGAGTTGTCGGATTTCTAGCAAAACCCACCAGGTTCAGCGATCAAGGGTTCCTCTTAGAGGAGGCCAATGAAGTCCTCCGTTGCCTCGCCTACTAGGTGCTCTCTTCGGCAAACGAGGTCTTCAGGTGTAGAGTCGGGGGCATCATTCCATGAGGTTGACGAACATCGATTGTTCGATACACGGATGGCTCCATCGGAAACGACGGGGTTGGTATCGCAGTCACCAACCAGCACCTTTCCCAGCTCCGCAAGCTCCCAAAACAGTGTTTAATTTCGAAGGTCTAGCTTTTTTGCTGGCAGTGATCATCCCATTCAACCGGCTATTTTCTGTCTTCACCAATTCAGCAAACGTTGTTCCGACCCTCGACTAAAAAACTCCAACCCACATTTGTGGCCAGGCAATTATCATGCACCCCTCCGGAACAAAAATTGCTTGGAAACTCGGTCATTGCAGCATCCCTGAAAATATAGAGGATGATCGGCTGCCCTATATCGGTCGAAGGGATGGATTGCTTAGCAACACTATACCTGGAGACGACACCAAAATTCACTTATTTGAGGGCCACAGGGAGGAAAGCCGCAGTGGTCTGCTTTCTTAAGGGATTCCACCTCTATAATGCCATTTAAAGACCGGAGCTATTAATCCGCCAAAGTGACAAGAAAGGGTCGAAGGCCTTTCGGTTGAAGACTTGTAAACGATGCCTGCTACTGGTGGGTGACCCCCCCCCCTCCTGTATCACAAATACAAACGATACCAGTGCCTGTCTCTTATATTCCAATCAATACCACATTCAACGTTCTGACTGCGGATCACAGCCACTCTTCAATTATCAACCATAAGACGTCAGTCAGTCAGTTATTGAATGACGATGGCAAAACGCCAGACAACGGAGACGGAGGTTCGATAGTATTCACAAGAAGCGGAAAGCTACAGAGGTCACCAGTGCCGAGTTTGGAGGCCACTGCAAGTACCAGCAGTAACAAGTCACAGGTTTTCCTGACCCAGCTGTTCACTTCGCACTCGAGGGGATAGTGTTGGGAAGAAAAACGCGATGGAGGTAGTCAGAAGCCGGATCGACGAACTCTATGATTATGTAAAAGACAGACACATCGTCTACAAAGAAATCAAGGAGATGGTGACGCTTGTCAAATCGGCCGTGATGGCAGCCGAATGCGAACAGGATGCACTGAGGATGAGAGCGGAGACAGCCAAAAAGATTCTTGAGGACAGCCAAAACGCAACGGAGAAGGCAACGGCAGAGGCACCGGAGACGTCAAAAGAAACCCCAGAATCCACCCTTGGCGAAAAGAAAAAGGGGTACACCAGGAGGACGAGGAGCTGATTAAGCTCAAAAACAAAAGGTTAAAGGCAGTGAACGGCACACTGTCGGCAACCAGAAAGACAAAAAGAAGAAAAACCAGCAGCAAGTGAAAACGTCAGGAGAGAAGAAGAAGTAAATGCGTAGGCCTTGTCGAGAGCGATGTAAGGGCGACGCTCTAATTGTTGAGGTAAAAAGTTGAACGACAAACGCTGAACACCTCCGAACAGTGAGAGCTGATCCGGAGTTGAAGGAACTAGGGGAGAAGGTGGTGAAAACCAGGCGAACCTAGAGGGGTGAGACGCTCGTCGAAAAGTCTCTTGGTTAGCAGGCAGTAGTCTCTCACTTGACGAGATCACAACAGGAGACGAGCTGAGGAGGGCGCTAAAGGGCACTGAGATCTTAGAGATGCGCCAATGACAATCTGGGTTGCAGATAGAGCGGTGATGGCTGCGATACAACTGATGGGCAGATTCCCCTTCCAGAAAGTAGTCTCCAGTTCATGCGAAGGGGTTGTGACCGTCAAGATCAACGGGATTTTTGTATGCAGCTGCTATGCACCCCCAAGGTGGACCATGGAGCAGTTCTACCAGATGCTGGACGCACTGACTGAAAAGCTCATCGGAAGAAGACCGATCGCCATCGGAGGAGACTTAAATGCTTGGACTGCCTAGTGGGGCAGCAGATGTACCAACGCTAGAGGGTGCAGCGTACTACCCTAGTAGCACACTTGATGCTATTCAGGAGATAACATAAATATGACTTGCTAGGTCGTTATCAAGTTACTACATCCAATTATGGTTGTAGTGTGCTACTTGGGTAGAAACTCTGGAAAAGATGGGAGTTATACAACCAAACGTAGGTTCCGAAAGCACTTATCGCAGTGACAGTCATGAATCCGTCATCGATGTAACCTTCTGTAGTTAGTCGTTGATGACAAATATCGCTGATGATAAACTGGAGAGTATGTGAAGAGTATACCCATAGCGACCATCTGGCGATCCGGTATAGCATCGGCCAATAAACTCTTGTCGCAATTCGAGAGACAAATAGCTGCAAGAGGATTTGGAATACGAAGATCTTCGACATGGAACTCTTTGTTGAGGCACTTCAGTTTGACAACGAACTCTAGAACCGAAACATGGCCAGCTGACGAATACGTTAGTAAGCGAATGCGACGCAACCATGCCGAGGAAATTGGGAGCCGAGGAACAAGCGGCACCCAGCTTACTGGTAAAATGAGCAATTCAGCATCCTTCGCGGTAGTTGTCTCAGAGCCTGAAGACGTGTCCAGAGAGAGAGAATTAAAACCGCAGCAGACAGAGAGGTGCATATTTAGGGTGTTGTTCCGAGCGGTCAGGACCGAATTAAAACGAAAGATAAGACTGAGCAAGACGAACTGCTACAAGGAGCTGTGCCGAGCCACTGATGTTAACCCCTGGGGTGACCCATACCGTATTGTCATGGCGAAGGTCAAAGGCCCATCAATGGCTGCAAATCCATGTCCAGCAAAACTTTAGGTTATCGTTGATGGACTTATCCCGACGCACAATCAAACGACGTGGACATGTACACCGTACGGTGAGAAAGAGAGCAGTAATGTTGAGGGCATGCTAGTGTCAATCGAGGAGTTCGTGGCAGTGGCCAAAAGGCTTAAGGTGAACAAGGCACCCGGACTGAATGGAATCCCTAACGTGGCTCTGAAAATGGCGATTCAGGCATTCCCGGAAATGTTCAGGGATGTGCTACAGAAATGTCTAGACGAAGGCCATTTCTCGGACAGGTGTAAAATACAGAAACCAGTGTTGCCGAAGCCAGGAAAGCCTCCGAGGGATGCAGCATCGTATAAATCAATATACCTGTTGGATACGCTTGGGAAACTCCTTGACAGAATCATTTTCCAGAGATTGACGAAATTTACCGAAAGCGAGCA
The DNA here is from genome assembly GCA_034211315.2 of Aedes japonicus. Classification (NCBI taxonomy): domain Eukaryota; kingdom Metazoa; phylum Arthropoda; class Insecta; order Diptera; family Culicidae; genus Aedes; species Aedes japonicus. The sequence continues at coordinate 26,381 of JASCZW010004538.1, read as the reverse complement.
CGGGTTATTGAGGATGCAATTCGGTTTCCGTAGAGGGAGGTTTACGGTGGATGGTATTCGGACAGTGGGCTAGAAAGCCATGGAGTCGTCGAAACAAAAGCCGAGAGGCGATCCATATTGCGCTGTTATAACGATCGACGTTAAGAACGCCTTCAATAGTGCCAGCAGGATGGCTATTGCAAAGTCGCTGCACAGAATGAGGGTCACTGATTACCTGTGTAGAATTCTGAAGAGTTACTTTCAGAACTGGGTGCTGATCTACGAGACTGGAGATCTACGAAATTGGTGTGCATCCCGGCGGGAGTTTCGCAATGTTCCATCCTTGGCCAAACACTTTGGAACGCTATGAACAACGGTGTGCTGATGCTGAAGCTGCCAAAAGGCGTAGTGATGGTTGGCTTTGTGGATGACATCGCATTATCGGTGAAATGCAAAACACTGGAAGAAGTGGAAATGTTGACGACCGAAGCAATTGGTATAATTGAAAACTAGATGCAGGGGTCAAAGCTGCAGATATCCCACCACAAAACGGAGGTGCTGATGGTCAACAACTGGATGGCTTGCCATAGCCTCGAAAGGCTTGCTGAAGTATCTCGGCGGGATGATTGACGACAATGCGGTAGCTAGAATTATGCCGAATAGCTACAAACCTAGAAGTAGTAAGCGGCATCTACTGGCTAGTGTATCATCATGGAAACTTAGTATCATCATTGATACTAAGAAACGGAGGTCCACCCTGGGTAGCAGCACCGGGGACCGAGGAAAATCGTGTGAAGTTGAACAGTGCGTTCAGATCTTGGCCATGCAAGTCGTGAGTGCGTACCGAAGTATTTCATCGGAAGCAGTATGCGTCATTGCCGGAATAATCCCGATTGCCATCATTCTCGCGGAAGACTATGAGTGTTATCAGCGCAGAAATATCAGAGGAGTCCGAATGCTGGTGAGTGCGGAGGTGAGTTGGGACACGGGAGAGAACGGTCGATGCACGCACCTTCTCATACTGGATCTGTTGATCTGGATGAAAAGGAAGCACGGAGACTTAAACTTCTACCTTACTGCAGATCTACCATACAATACCTCGACGTTGGAACAGAAGGAACAGTCAGTCAGTCAGTCAGTCAGTCAGTCAGTCAGTCAGTCAGCCAGTGATAATTTACATTTCAGAAACTTAAGTTTAAATCTTTTGATTTTTTAAGGCCCACCCTGTACAATTGATTCGGTAAAATGTCGATTCTTTATTGCCCAACTAGGCTATCAACACGAAGCGAACATGGAAAAACCGCATATTCAGCCTGGGTGAGAATTGCCTCACCTTTGATGTGCTCACTGCTTTTAATTAAAATCAACATCAAATTCAAATGGAACCTGAATTTCACAATCCCTTTCACCAAAGTTTTCTTTATTTATTTAAAAGTCCGAAATTTTCAGATTTAACTTAATGATTGTGGATAAAAATGAGGATGAAAGATACGTTAAACTTCAAATCGGCAGTATGCGATGTGCGGAATGCATTAAATTTATTTTCATATTCCGTCATAAATGTTGTAAAAGCGCAGTTGATGTATTTTATAGAAGGCGAGCTGATCGAAGTCGGGCACTCTTTCACTTATCCGCTTCGTCAAAGCTCACAAAGAAGCACAAATGGAACGACGGAATTAAGAAAGATAAACGAAACTAATATGGGCTTGTAGACACCGACTGGCGACAAAGGAAACAAAAGAAGAGTTTTTCGTCGACTGAATCTCGTGCTGTTAATCGGATAATAGAACAAGTTTTAGCAATCTGACACCAGAAATTTTGGATCCAATTCAATGCTCACTGAATCAGTCCAGAATTTTGGATGAAGTTCTTAGTGGATAATAATTCGCAATCTTCAAGGTCGGTCAACACTTTTAATTTCAATCAGGATGTTGTATTGGTAACCCATTTAAACCAATAGTCAGAATGCTGTTGGACAAATTGCGTGGTGATTCACAAAAACACGTCAAATGCATTAAATCAAAGCACTCGAAAGAGTTTCGATTTACCTCTAGAAATCACTTTTAATATGCCTTTCAAGTGGATTGACTTAATTTATAAACACAATTTGTCCAACAGCATTCCTACTATTGGTTTAAATAGGTTACCTAGACAACTGGCTGTTAGAAATTCAAATGTCTAACCAACCTAGAAGATTTCGAATTATCCTTCCCCTTGACTCATCTTAGATTCATTCCCTGCATCACCGGCATCATTCGCATCACGACGGGAGCAAAGACTTTGCGCCTCATTTATGCAAAAAACAAATCTCAATGAGTGCCACTTATCAACACCCGCCAAGCATCGTCGTCTTCGCAAAGTCGTCGGTTGCTGCGCCCCTTGGCAACGCGCTGCACCTGTTTGCCTCCTGCCGTTCGTTGTCAACCAGGAGAGTGCGAAGATCAGGTCGTGCTCAGCTCTTGAAAGCTGCTAATTCAGTGTGGTATAATCGGGTGGCCTTCCCCGTGGGGGGAGGTAATCCAGCTGTCAAATCTGTTATTGATTTTTACGACGAAGGCATATCCAGTTCCATGCAGTGCTAATTAATTAAGTTTCGATCGGTTCCATTATGAATTAATTTGTGATATGCAACGGTGTGCTAAGCTCCTGGACGAACAGGCGCTATTCAATGGGGGCGTCTACCTTTCGGGAATTGTTCGAACATACATTGTTGCATGGCTTGTTTCTAGGAAAATTAATGCAATGATTACAATTTAGGAATTCCAAGAAGTTTCTCAAAACATACTGAGGTACTGAGTTTTCATATCTCCGTTTTTTCAACTCCTTCCAACTCCTAAAAACAATCGGCATCGCCGTTCGTTTTTCAAAATGATGACCACTGGGACCGTTATGCTGTCAGCAACGTGTTCCGGTGAAACTTTGCATTTTCGTTCTTGACTTATTTCGGGAAGCCGACAACGTTCGCTCCATAGACCGACCGAAGCCCCGATAAAGTTCTCACGCGCAGCAGCCTCAGCAGCAGCAGCAGCGTTGCGTGGATTTTCCGAGGAATCCACATCTCGTGTGCCTTTGCCCGCATTGTCTGTCACGATGACAAGCTCTGGCCGTCTGTCGACAAGTTGCCGACGATGCGGTTCACTTGTCCGCTCGTTAGCAAGTTGCATTCCATTCGGTGATGATGTGTTTTTTTTTTCCCGAAGTGAGGATTTAGGGCGATTCAGTGGTTGGCACGTGTTTTCACGAGATAAGTATTGGAGGCGCGGGTTTGAGATGTGCAACCTCTTCTTGTAGGCTCTTGGTGTTTCTGGATGGAGAGTTTGATCGATAATCAACTTGATGTTCATTATGCCTTTCTAAGATTTATAATTGAGTACATTCACTGAAAAAATTGTTTCGTAAATTCGCTTACGTTCATTTTTTTACAGGGTGAGTGGAAATTACTGTCAGTTTTGACGTAGGACTACGTTTTTGTTTTCTATACTGTACCAACCGTCACGAAAAGTGGTCTGGTTTTGAAAAGTATCATCTCAGTCATTTAGGAGCTTCATGGAGTCCCAGAGCATCATCGTCCTATGATTGCTCCGGTGATATTTGTTGAAAAGTTTGGCCAAGTTGATTCCACTAAATCGTTCTTCATTGACGGATCATTGATAGAGGAGTCAGAAGGCTTTGGAATATTTAATGAAATTTATAGCGCCAATCGTAAACTTCAAGCTCCTTGTTCCGTATATGTCGCTGAATTAGCGGCAATACACTTGACGCTAGAAATGGTTGCCTCACTTACACCGGATCAGTATTTCATTTTCACGGATAGTATCAGTTCTATAGAGGTTATTCGTTCCTTGAGGCCGGTAAAGCACTCTTCGTATTTTCTCATGAAAATACAGGAGCTTCTAAGTGCTTTATCTTCGCGTTATTTCATCATCACCTTTGTAGGGGTCCCATCTCATTGTTTAATCTCGGGCAATGAGAAAGTGGACTCGCTTGCAGAGGTGGGCGCTATGGAAAGCGATATTTGTGATCGACAAATCGCCCTCAAAGAATTTTTCCTATTTTTCGTCAACAGTCACTCGTTAGGTGGCAGTATAAATGGAGTGAAGGAGATTTGGGGCGATGGCCATTGGCGGAACTAGGCAATTAGTCTGGAGGGGGCCTGGAGGGGGCCTGCCCGAAGAATTTTTTTCGTATATAGGAATATTGAAAAGAGCGATGAAAGTAGCGTAATTGTTTAGGGCATGTCATTTTTATTGAAGAATCAGAACAGGTTGAATCCAATAATTAGATCTATGCTGTGCCTCAGTGAGTCGAGATGACTGAAGAGAATCGAGCAAAATTTTGATTGGTTTGCATTGCGCGTTTTAAATATATTCAATATTGTGTCGGTTGATACTGATTCAGTTCGAAAGAAACATCCATGGGTAATTTGAGGTTAAACTTAAGAATTGGATCGACTTTGATGGTATTCCAGGGCATCAAAATTCCATGGACATTTTTTAGAAGATATGGAAAAAGCATATAAACAACTGCAGTATAGGCTAAATTAACAAATGCATCTACCGTTTCGAACTGTATTGAATTTATAAATTATCATGCACAGTCTTCAAAATGGCATCATACTGGCCTTGTTATAAGGTTTGGCAAATATTTAGTTTTTAAATAATATAAAATTGAAAAGTTATACAACAATGAATTGTTTGGAAAAATTATTCATTCTTATGAAATTTTTGTGTTTTGTAAAAGAAAATAAATGTTTTTAAAATTTTCTAATATGTTGGATCAGAGGTTATTTTGAAAACTGTGTTTTAAAATTTATAAACTTAAGACAGTTTAAAAATCAGGTTACTTCTGAGCTGCTTTAAAAATTTCTGCTCAATTCAGCTTTTGAGTTGTGACATAGAAAATGTCAAATATGTCAATTTTGTATGTAAAACTTTAAATGTGTTTAATATTTTCGCCATCAATAACCCAAAATAGCCAACACAAATAACGCCAAAATAGAAGCTTTTGATTGAAAATCAAATCCTTTAAAGAAACTTTAAGAATAAATTTTCAACTGTTGTAAGAAATGTGAAGGGAATTTTGATAAAATTCCAAGGAAATATTGAAAAGCATTTTTAAATTATAATCTGAACTCTGTCTCTACTAAGTGAATGCAGATGGGAATACACTGGAAACACATAAGCTGTTACAATTCTTAGAAAATTAAAAAAAAAATCCGACGGGTCCAGCATTGCGATACTACTTAATTAAAATATTTTTTTTTAATATTTGTAGAAAAGAATAGATCAATAATAGTTTTAACAGGTTAACAATATTTTCAATAAAAGTTAGCCTCATGTGAGGCAAGATTTCCCCCTATATTAATGAATAAAATTTTACAAAAAAGTCGAAGAAATGACTTAATTTAAAAACTTTGATAAACTTTTTTATAACCAAATTCAGGAAATTTAAATACATGAAATATCATGAACAATGATGTTGAATTTTCATTGGTAGCGTGGTGAGCATAGTATGTACTGAGTTTTTTTTCTTGTGTGGAGCTGCATGACAGCTTGTTGCAAGGCTGAACCCTTGCGCAACATTCCCTATTACTAGGACGAATACCATAGTTACACTAGCATATGTCAACCGCGTGAGCACCATTTGAAGTATACATTAATTGTTATGTTATGTATTCTCCGTGCGAGGAGTAACGATTATGATGTAGAAGGAGATGTTCGCTCATCACCATGCGGCACCAAGAGTGAACAACAATGTTTTTGGCTAGAATGAAAGATGTGAAGAGAAAGTGTTGAAAGGTCCGTCAGAGTGCGGCAGGTAGGAAAATTAACAGATGTTTTTGAAAATTGAGCGAAAGGGCATGTATCCAATGGTACTCGAACCATGGACGTCAATCTTTGCCGAAAAGATTAACTCTACAATAGATCGCTAAGAATAAACTATACAAGCCACAGTGGTACATGAGCGTCTTTCCATGCGTCAATTTTTGCCTGTTGAAGTGGCGGACTTGTTCCGTCGCTACAACCTACCCCGCAGTGGGATGTTAGGCAAAGATTGACGTCCATGGTTCGAGTACCATTGGATACATGCCCTTTCGCTCAATTTTCAAAAACATCTGTTAATTTTCCTACCTGCCGCACTCTGACGGACCTTTCAACACTTTCTCTTCACATCTTTCATTCTAGCCAAAAACATTGTTGTTCACTCTTGGTGCCTCATGGTGATGAGCGAACATCTCCTTCTACATCAATTATAGTCTATTTCATCATAGACTCGAAATTTTTCATTCCTACGTGCAATATTTTAAAAGTTACAATGATTTGAAGGAGTCCGGATTAATGTAGATACAGATTTTAATATGTAGGGAAGCGGAACCTATATTGAGCTCAATAAGCAGACCTCCAGTGGAAATCGGTGAATATGCACTGAATACCGAACACTGAGTACACAAATTATTCACAATTTATTCTGCCACTTACCGTTAATCGATTAGCAACACACAAAAACATTCTATTCTGATAATTTTCTTCCAATTTATTACGGAAAAGTTGCCACTGCTGTGTACCTATATTAATAATATCACGAAAAACATTAATCCCATCTGTGTACATATGTTAATCGTACTGATTTTAATCAGGAAAAAATAAAAACAAGTTAACGTTCTTCACTACTACACCAAAAAATGATGTAGATCATTTGACAGCACTTTACGTGTGTTGGGTAGCATGCATATAACCAAGACAAAATGAAAGGGTTTGTTTGTTATTCTTCCATGAGAATATTGACAACAAGACACACCACAAAGCAGTGAGTGGATATGAATGCTATACAGTATGAGCAGTGCAACATCAAGCGATTACGTCGATTGTAAACACGGTTCAGAATAGGTGCAAGCGTATTTAAATTATTGTGAAAATTAATCCCATAGTTTTCTTGTGTTTTATCACGTATTTGTAGATTCTCGTGTGGCTAGTGTTATAAGTGAAGTTTGATTTTTATGGTTTGTGCAATTACGCAACGAAAATGTGTGCGGATATAGTGCAATTCAAGAGAAAACTTGGAGTCTTACTCGAGTATATTCCTTAGAACGGTTAGATCAATACGACGAATTTGTAGTGCAAAGGTAAGAAATTGTGTTGAAAATCTGACTGCTCATTATTTTTATGAAATTTAAGTCTCCCAAACTTTGTTGTAGCTTTTACTTATATTCAAGACCTAATTTTATTTGCCAGGATTATATATTCTTAGTTACTGCGCCCATTCATTGGAGAAATTAAACATCTTTTTACGTTTGAAGTTGGCTGCAGAATGTGATGAATATATGTACTATGGTGAGAATAGGTTCCGCTTCCCTATTTGTTCAAAGTCAATTACGTATCAAATGGTTATAAACGCTTTTCGAAACACTACCTAAGCGCTTTCTTCTTCTTCGGGGAGCATTATCGTTCCATTACGTGAGAGAGTGATTAGTTCCGACCTAATACACAAAACTCCATTATCAGCGCCCGAACCCTACGCCCTTCCCGAAACTCCCTGCACTTCGCCGAAGAGATCATTATTTGTTGGACAACATTGTACGAATCAGTCCAAACCACCATCCGTGGCCACACCGGTTTGATTTATGGCGAATCGATGTTTATCAATTAGCTCCTATCGGGACGATTCTTTCGGACGTCGATGTTAGGAGAAAGGGAAACTTTTCAATTTAGCTGCCACATTTCCAGCTCACAATGGCCTGTGCCTTATGATTTATGGCAGTTTCCGACGGGCGCCATAAAATTGTGCATCTTCTCTAGCCACTCAGTCGAAGGAGCAGACCGAGGAGAAGGGTGCGGCACTTTTATTCAATTGGAAAGAATGCCTTTGCTCGGAGAATATGTTTTGAATGCGGCTGTCAAGATGTTTGGACAGGGGCCAGAGAGAGACCGAGTTCAGAATCGGGGCGGAGATGAATCGCGGGAGTCGCGAAGCGTCGTTTCGCTCAAGTGATTTATTGGAGGTGGACGAATCACTCTCATTTTCGATTCCCAGGAATTCGAATCTCGGTTGGACAGGTTTGGGTTTCTCGATCTCGTTCGTGAATGCTGGAAGAAGTTTCATAACCAATCAAAAAACGTTACTGATCCTAATTATATGGTGTGGTGAGCGCGATGCAACAGCTTATCACGAGTGTATTTCTCGCGTCATCGGAAGGTGTAAACCAGATTTCAAAACAGTTCACTGCTTCAAGCAAGTTGGTTCTTTCTGGTCTGCTCGCGAAGTGACAACCGTGCCGTGAATGTTTGGAATTTCGAGGGGTGGAATAAATTGGTTCGCGCCGTTGTGTGGAGTCACATTCATACTCAACTCGCACACGAAACTGCATGTAAAACGAGACAGTTCGGACTTGGTCCGATGGCTGGAAAATCAAGTCATCGCTGTTGTCTTCATAATAGAGTTATGCTAATTTTGTTTCCCTTGATTCCAACTAGATCTGTGCACCGCCGACGATTTTCTGGCGCCGCCGCCGTCACTATTTTCGACCGGCGCGCTGCTGCATTTTTTTTTTGCTCGCGCCGCCGGGCAATTTGAGGCACGCCGATGAAATTTTTCACCTTCTATGTATCCCTTTAGTAATGTTCATTAACCCTTTAGAAATCTGATTTTATAACAAATTATGACATCTCGATGCGATGTGCCATCCAGAGGGTGAGCTTGATCAGCTTTGTCGTTTCGTTCAAGCAACTGCCAGTGTACATTTTCGTGTTTCGACTCTCAGCAATTTCACAAGAGAGTTTGAATTTAATAAGCACAAGCAAGAGTTTGAATTTAATAATTATAAAATGTCGCCATGAATGTCGAGAAAATTTCCATCGCGAGTGTACATATTGATACCATAAACAATGGTAATCGAACCAGCGATGTGTTAAAAAAAAGTGGTGCACTAAAATATGTCACAAATGGTTTTACTCATCATCTGCTTCCCGACAAAGTGTTTTGCAATGTATGTCTAATCTTAGCAAAACAAAAGGCTGTTCTTAATTTGCAGGGAGATCAGGGAGACAGGGATCGAGATATTGAGAACAATCCTACAATCGATAAGCCGTTAACGTTCGGCAAATAAACCTTATTATTTATAATGAAATTGATGAATTTTTCTAAGAATTTCCATCGTTGGGAAAACATTGTTTTTGTTCGCGTGACAAATCTCGAATCAAATAACTTGGCTAACCAAGGGGCAAGAGAGCGCCTTATTACAAGCAATTTCAGAGTTGCTTTTGAGGTACCTCGAGTAACTCACGTTGCTCAGCAAGCGGACATTGTTTTCTTTTTTTCTCTCTTTTTTTTCACAGCAGCTTCCATACAAACCGCTCGCATAAGCTCTCGTGTATGCACCATTTTCAGTGTGTTTTATTTTTTCTATTTAAGCCTGATTTAAAAATAACATATATTCCCTAAAACATATATATATATATAATTTAATATAATTTAATATCGTATTTACACCGGCCTTTGTTGACCTTTGTTTTTTAGAGAAGTTATTTCCATGGCTCAATTCAAGTCATACTTTGAATAAACGCACTGGATTAAGTTTGACCTGCTTTTTGATATTACAGCATAGCAGGAGAAGAGACAAACGAGCTCAGCACGTTCTATTCCGACTAAACCGTCAAATTTCTTAGAATCAATGTTTACCAAATAACCATTTGGTAGTTTTACTAAACAAAACTGACATTGGACTTCAGTTAAGACATCCGTATCACGTATCGCATATTAAATATGTAAATAGAATCCTCATCCCCAAACTTTTGAAACCCTGGCCCCTGATAATAACCGATGAATATTGATTCAATTTAAAGCTGTATTGAGTTACTCGCGAGTTACTCGGTGCATCCAAGCAACTCAGAGTAGAACTGTCTCAACACTAGTGGTTAACCACTGAATAAACCGGTAAATCTGAGCACAGTGGATTCTTTTTTCAACATGATTAAAGTAATCTTTTAAGAATATGGCTGTTTCGGTCAGTTCACTGCTTTAGATCTTAACTTTTTTATGATTGATTTAATTTTCGATCTTAAAGTTAGCTCTCTAGTATACGGATTTTAATGCAATTTGGATTTGTTTAGATATTTAGATATTTAGATATTTAAAAAAAAATTTTTTTGGATATTTAGAATTCAGGAATTTTCGATTTTAGGAATTTCAGAGTTTTAGAATTTTAGATTTTCAGATTTTGAGATATTTAGATTTTAAGATTTTTAGATTTGAAGATATTTAAATTTATAGATTTTAAGATATTTGGATTTATAGATTTTAAGATATTAAGATTTTAAGATTCCTAGATTTTTAAATGTGCAGATTTTAAGATTTCAAGATTTAAATTTTTTAATTTTTAGATATTAAGCTTTAGAGATTATTAGATTTTTAGATTTTTAGATTTTTAGATTTTTTAGATTTTTAGATTTTTAGATTTTTAGATTTTTAGATTTTAGATTTTTAGATTTTTGGTTTTTTAGATTTTTAAATTTTTAAAATTTTAGATTTTTAGATTTTTAGATACTTAGCTTAAATAAAGATATTAAGATTTTTATATTTAAAGATTTTTAAATTTTTATACTTAGATTTTTAAATATTTCAAATTTTTAGATTTTTAAATATTTAGATTTTTAGATTTTTAGACTTTTAGATTTAAGATTTTTAGATTTTTAGATTTTTAGATTTTTAGATTTTTAGATTTTTAGATTTTTAGATTTTCAGATTCTTAGATTTTAAGATTTTAAAATTTTAAGATTTTTAGATTTTTAGATTTTTGGATATTAAGATTTTTAAGTTTTTGAATTTTTGAATTTTTGGAGTTTTTGGATTTTTGGATTTTTAGATTTTTAGATTTTTAGATTTTTAGATTTTTAGATTTTTAGATTTTTAGATTTTTAGATTTTTAGATTTTTAGATTTTTAGATTTTTAGATTTTTAGATTTTTAGATTTTTAAATTTTTAGATGCTTAGATTTTTAGAATTAAAGATTTTAAGATGTTTTGTAGATATTAAGATTTCAAGATTTATAGATTTTCAGATTTTAAGATTTCTTAAATTTTAGATTTTAGGATATTTAGATTTTTAAATTTTTAGATATTTTAGATTTTTAGATTTTTATTTTTTTAAGATTTTTAGATATTAAGCTGTAAATATTGTTGGATTTTAAGATATTTAGATATTTAGATTTAAAAATATTTAGATTTTTAGATTTTTGGATTTTTAGATTTTTAAATTTTAAGATTTTAAGATTTTGAGACTTTTAGATTTTTAGATATTAAGATTTTTAGATTTTGATTTTTAAAATTTTAGATTTTTAGATTTTTGGATTTTTAGCTTATATAAAGATATTAAGATTTTTATATATTTAGATTTTTAAATATTTAGATTTTTTAGATTTTTAGATTTTCAGTTTTTAGGATTTTTTAGATTTTAAGCTGTTAAGATTTTTGGATTTAAAGATATTTAGATTTTAAGATTTTTAAATTTTTTATACTTAGATTTTTAGATATTTCAAATTTTTAGATTTTTAAATATTTAGATTTTGAGATTTTTAGACTTTTAGATTTAGGATTTTTAGATTTTTAGATTTTTAGATTTTTAGATTTTCAGATTCTAAGATTTTAAGATTTTAAAATTTTAAGATTTTTAGATTTTTAGATTTTTGGATATTAAGATTTTTAAGTTTTTGAATTTTTGAATTTTTGGAGTTTTTGGATTTTTAGATTTTTAGATTTTTAGATTTTTAGATTTTTAGATTTTTAGATTTTTAGATTTTTAGATTTTTAGATTTTTAGATTTTTAGATTTTTAGATTTTTAGATTTTTAGATTTTTACATTTTTAGATTTTAGGATATTTAAATCATTAGATTTTTAGATTTTTTGATTTTTAGGTATTTAGATTTTTAGATTTTTAGATTTTAGGATATTTAAATTATTAGATTTTTAGATTTTAAGATATTAAAAGTTTTAGATTTCAAGAACCCTAGATTTTTAAATGTTCAGATTTTAGGATTTCAAGATATTAAATTTTCAGATTTTTAGATTTAAAAACTTATGGATTTTTAGATTTCTAGATTCTTAGACTTTCAGATTTTTAGATTTTTAAATTTTTAGATGCTTAGATTTTTAGAATTAAAGATTTTAAGATGTTTTGTAGATATTAAGATTTCAAGATTTATAGATTTTCAGATTTTAAGATTTTAAATTTGATTTTAGATATTTAGATTTTTTAGATTTTAAGATTTTTAGATATTTAGATTTTTAGTTTTTTAAGATTTTTAGATATTGCTGTAAATATTGTAGAATTTTAAGATATTTAGATATTTAGATTTTAAAAATTTTTAGATTTTTAGATTTTTGATTTTTAGATATTTAAATTTTAAGATTTTTAGATTTTTGAGACTTTTAGATTTTTAGATATTTAGTATTTTTAGAGGTTTAGATTTTTAAAATTTTAGATTTTTAGATTTTGATTTTTAGCTTATATAAAGATATTAAGATTTTTAGATATTTAGATTTTTAAATATTTAGATTTTTTAGATTTTTAGATTTTCAGATTTTTAGGATTTTTTAGATTTTAAGCATGTTAAGATTTTTGGATTTAAAGATATTTAGATTTTAAGATTTTTAGATTTTTTATATATTTAGATTTTTAGATATTTCAAATTTTCAGATTTTTAGATATTTAGATTTTGAGATTTTTAGATCTTTTAGATTTTTAGATTTTTTAGATCTTTAGATTTTTAGATTTTTAGATTTTAAGATTTTAAGATTTTAAATATTTTAAGATATTTTAGATTCAGTTTAGATTTTTGATATTAAGATTTTAGAGTTTTTGAATTTTAGAATTTTTAGATTTTTAGATTTTTAGATTTTTAGATTTTTAGATTTTTAGATTTTTCAGATGTTTTAGATTTTTAGATTTTTAGATTTTTAGATTTAAAGACTTGTAGATTTTTAGATTTTTAGATTTTAGATTTTTAGATATTTAGATTTAAAGATATTTAGATACATTAGATTTTTAGATTTTTAGAGTTTTAGATATTTAGATTTCTAGATTTTTAGATTTTAAGATATTTAAATTTCTAGATTTTTAGATTTTAAGATATTTAAATTTTTAGATTTTAAGATTTCTAGATTTTTAGAACTGTTACAGATTTGTTGGATTTCTAAGATATTAAATGTTTCAGATTTTAGATAAATATTTGAGATTTTTAGATTTTTGGATTTTTAGATTTTTAAATTTTTAAGATTTTTAGATTTTGAGACTTCTAGATATTAAGATATTAAGATGTTTTGTAGATATTACGATTTCAAGATTTATAGATTTTCAGATTTTAAGATTTCTTAAATTTTAGATTTTAGAGATATTTAGATTTTTAAATTTTCTGATATTTTAGATTTTTAGATTTTTATTTTTTTGAGATTTTTAGATATAAAGCTGTAAATATTGTTGGATTTTAAGATATTAAGATATTTAGATTTAAAAATATTTAGATTTTTAGATTTTTGGATTTTTAGATTTTTAAAATTTTAGATTTTTAGATTTTTAGATTTTTAGCTTTTATAAAGATATTAAGATTTTTATATATTTAGATTTTTAAATATTTAGATTTTTTAGATTTTTAGATTTTCAGTTTTTAGGATTTTTTAGATTTTAAGCTGTTAAGATTTTTGGATTTAAAGATATTTAGATTTTAAGATTTTTAAATTTTTTATACTTAGATTTTTAGATATTTTAATTTTTTAGATTTTTAGATTTTTAGAATTTTAGATCTTTAGATTTTTAGATTTTTAGATTTTTAGATTTTTAGATTTTTAGATTTTTAGATTTTTAGATTTTTAGATTTTTAGATTTTTAGATTTTTAGATTTTTAGATTTTTAAATTTTTAGATTTTTAGATTCTTAGATTTTTAGATTTTTAGATTTTTAGATTTTTAGATTTTTAGATTTTTAGATTTTTAGATTTTTAGATTTTTAGATTTTTAGATATTTAGATTTCTAGATTTTTATATTTGTAGATTTTCAGATGTTTGATTTATAGATATTTAATTTTGATATTAATTTTGATTTGTATGTTACGAGAGTATTCTATTGTATAGTACATTAAAATCAGGGTACAAAATTAATAAAATGTCAGAAATCTTTAATCTACATTTTTGTTGTAATAAGCCATAATTAAAATATTATTTATTGAATATATAATCATTCGTTCAAAATAGATTCCCTTGACATCGTATTCGATTTCCACCTAGCACTGAAAACTTGAATCGCTGTCTTCGTGAAGATTTGAAGTAAATTATTTTCGTACACGACAATTACGAAATGTGCTGAGCGTCTCTTGACAATTGAACTCTGAACGCTGATAAAACAGATATAATAACATAAATACTTTCAAGACAAGGAATCAAATCCATTAACCTTTTTGCATAATAATGACAACTTTATTCTATTTGGTTATTACTTATATTTACGCTTTTGAAACTGGTTAAGTTTAGTAATAAAGCCATAAGCCGAATTGCCCGTCGACTTGTCATAAACAATTTTTATAATGTTAAGTGTCATATCTTTGCACACACATACAGATACACACATGCACACGTCAATTCATCGACCTGAGTCATATAACACTATGGATATCCGGGCCTTCTATCAAAATATAAGAGTTGGAGTGATCCTATAGTCCTTACAGTGCACGAGAAAGCCTAACATTTAACAGGGATAAGCATAGGGAACTGTTGAGGGGATAATTTATACCCGCGCCGATCCACGCCGCCACCGCCGATTCAACATAGATCGGCGCACAGGTCTAATTCCAACTTGTGTGGTCGGTGGGAAAGTGCGGCCATCATTGGTTTTTTTTTTCGTGTCAGAGTGAAGTTATTCTGATAAATTTAAGTTGCAATATTGTCTCTTTAAATCACAGGAATTTCACTGGCATCACACCAGCCGATTGACATTCCGCCATTTGTCAAAAAGAACTTCATCTTGACAATAATTGCCACCGACGTGAACCTGTCCGCATGGCAATTGAGTGGAAAAACAAGTTCACAGTTACACTTGTTTCGAAAAGCTGCACCGGCAGTAGCAGTTTTCTATCACTCTCCAGCGCAAACCTCCACAACATGCCAATGCACAAGCCAGTCAGTCAGCCAGTCAGTCAGTCAGTGAGTGGTGATACTGGAACCCTTCTTCTCCAGTTCGAAATCGAGTAGCTACCACTTGGGACAAATGTTCACACACTTCAGCTGGACGCCGCCGGGTGCTGCTCGAGCCTTGCTCTTGTCTGTAAAGTGCTTCGGAAAAGTACAAGTGTCGTCCCTCCCCCCCATTCACAAAACACAATACACTGTTTAGTGGCATTTGTTTTCCGTGTGCTGTTCAACAACACAATCACTTCAGGCCGATCAAATCATCCCAAAGAGCTGCCCAAGAGTAAATAAACACAATTCTAGCCGGCTTCACCACACATGCATTCGAGGGCGCGTGTTCACGATAGCTTCGGGCCGCAAAACTATCAATTTGTAATTGTTTCGGCCGCCACGTGGAGGTGGAAAATGTGGGGGTCGGAAAGGAAAATAAACCTCTCGGCTCTCGTTCGGTTGTCCCATTCATGCTTCTAAGGTAGGAGGCAGCAGACGGCTTGAAGAGATGACGACGCAAATATATGATCGTCGCAGACCGAGCGCGCGTCTTCGCTGATGATGGGTTTCAAGTTCTGAAGACCTGTGTCTCGGCCGGGCGCGCATCGGAATCTGTATCAGATGAAGGCGTGAAAAGAATTTCCCACCAACCCCACGGCGGAGGCGACGGCAGACGGACTTCAGATGAAGGTGGTCCCGATCCGGCCAGCAACCGGTCTTGGGCAATTTCGAGTTCGAGCGTGTCAGTTATAATAATGATATTAACGTGATTGAAATCGATCGGTGCTCGTGAGATGTTTGAGTCGAAGTGAAATTGAAGATCATGAGGACGGTGGCAATTGCCGGTAGGTTGGTTCCACTTAGTGTGCGATCGTTAGCAAAGCGAGCAAAACGGTATCGAATGACATGGTCCTTATTTGGCTTGAAATGGGTATCATTTGCAGCAAATTAATGAGACATGAAAGGTTACATTCGATTAGTCCTGCAATAATGTCTGACAAATGATGACAATGGTTATTGAGGTTGACGGTTGCATTGGTCATTCGATGCCTGCTCCGAAGTCATTTGCTTTATTTTAGTGGAAGGAATACATTTGTTTATCGCCTTGATTAACCTCAAAATGGTTCCTTCGTTGGATGTTGACGATGCGCAACCCACAAATTATGAATTCAAATGCTTAAAATTAACCGCATCCAGTTCGTTAACCTTTTGAACATAAGTTGTTGGACCCCACAGTTCGACCTACATAATTGAAAAGTCAAAACAAAATCCATTTTTGGCAACTCCTTCTCTTGGCTGACTGTTCTCTGAATACATCTCTAACGCAACAAGATTAGTCGATTGACTGACTGACTGACTGACAGGGGCCGTCAAATTTGTGAGCATTTCAGTTGTTTTTGTTTGAAGATACTATCGACTGAGTTTATTGCCTCTGGCTGACTTTTTCTCAGGTAAATTTTTCCTCAAGCGAACATCTCGTTGTCGAATTATGTGAGCTCCTGTTTTGTCAAATATTTCAACGATTCAATTCTTCAATGTTGCTCAATTTTTCATTGATTTGATTATTTTTATATGCAGTGTATTGCAATGCTACATTTGTGGTCCTTATCCTCTAGTCCAGTAAATCATAAACGAACCTTTCCATTTTTCCGACTGGGGTACAAGTAATCATATGAAAAACTAAGCTAGCTAAAACTAAAAAAAACTAAAACTAAAAACTAACTTGATCGTATGTTGACAGATAAGAGGGCAGGGCGACTCTCTTCAAAGGCTACAGAGCATTTCTAGCCATAAACGCTAAAAAATATTGATTTTGTCTGGACAGTTTCCGGTTTTAATGAAATTTTGTCCATTTGTAAGTTTCTACCCAAGATTAAATTTTTCATAAAAAATACTTAAAATTTCCTGAACTAATTATGTAAAATATAAATTTGATTTTTTCAAAAAATCATAACATGTAAACGATTATTCTGATCGAAATGTCGTTTGAGAAGAAGTTGTAGGTCATTAAGTGAACTTTAAGAAAAAAATACACTGAAACTAAAATAAAAAAAATCATGATAAAAAAACCTGAAACATTGATTTTTTCGAAGGCTTACTCCAATCCCCCCTCCCTTTGAATTTAAAAAATAAATTTAAAAACTTGAAGTTATATCCTAAAATCTGGTAAAGAGTTCAAGACGGTCATTTTATTTATTTTTAAAAATTTTTGTTTATATTTTTTTTTCAATTTTGTGCAATCGCGTATTTTCTAATATTACTTTATCAAAAATAGACTCTACGTATTTATTTTCAATAAAAAGGCACTTAAAAACTTTTTTCGTGAACCCAAAAAGGAAATTTTTTGTAGAAATGTTTTCAGCCATTTTCAAATGTTGGTCACGATGTCCACAAAAAATGTATGTTACATGATAGATTGAATAAAAAAATAAATCTTTCTCAGACATGGGGCTGTTTAGACGCAACGGAAGCGATACAAACTGATGCTATCTAAAGTAAATGATCAAACTCAAATGTTCTTTATTTTTGCAAAAACGGTTAAAATATCGGGATTTTTTAAGCCCCTCTTTGAAAATACAGCAGTCAGGTATTTTTTTTATTTCTACCCGTTTCTGGAACTCAAAAATATCATTCTTACATTCCAGTTTCAAATAACCCAATCTTCTAATTCTGATGATGAACCCAAAATAATTATAAATAATAAATGAATATATGAATATATAAATAATTATGAAAAGTCAATAATAAAAGCAACATTCTATGACATACTGCTTCTTCTCTCCCTAAACAAAACAATCCGAAACACACACATATCTAAAAGCACCAACTTGATTCTTTTCCATCGCGTCCAAACAGAAATGGGTGAGTCTGAGAAAAAAAAATTGCCTGTTTTTCGAAAATCTATCATGAAAAATACATCCTGCTGTGGACATCACAACTAACAATCAAAAAGGGCCAAAAAAATTGCAAAAACAAAAATTCGCAATAACTCTAGGCTTACGGAAGAAGTGCTATATAATTAAAAATAATGCATAAAAAAAATTTCGGTAAATTAAAAAAATCATTTTGAACATTTAGAAAATCAAAAATATTAAAAATCACAAAATTAAAAAATCTCAGACTCTTCACCACTTTTAAGCAAATAACTTCAGCTTCTTTTTTAAAAACAAATTGCATGATTGAAGGGTGAGTCTTGTGATAAATTAACGATTTGTGTTTTTTAAGCATTGATTTACGATTTTTTTAGTTTCAGTGTATTTTTTTTCTTAAAAAACACTCAATGACCTACAACTTTTTTAAGGGCAACATTTCAATCAGATGAGTCGTTTACGAAAAAAAAAATCCACATTTTCAATACACCCTCAATAGAAAATTAAAGGGTGATACGGTCAAAATTTGGTCAAGGGAAAACGCGTGTAAATCGGTGAAATCGTTTATTTAAAAAATCAAATTAAATTTCTTTTTCAAGTTCAATTAGTATAAAATTCAGGAAAAATATTCAGTTAGGCTTCCGCTTTTCCAAATCCGAATTGCCGGGCCTTACGCTTGACCCCTGCCATCAGATTTTGTACAGCCACCTTGTCCACCTTCTTCGCCGCAGAAAGCCAGTTTGCCTTGAACTGCTGCTCGTCCTTAGCAGTTTTTTTGGTCTTCTTTAGGTTCCGCTTGACAATAGCCCAGTATTTCTCAATTGGGCGGAGCTCTGGCGTGTTGGGAGGGTTCTTGTCCTTGGGAACCACCTGCACGTTGTTGGCGGCGTACCACTCCATGGCCTTTTTACCGTAATGGCAAGATGCCAAATCCGGCCAAAACAGTACGGAACAACCGTGTTTCTTCAGGAAAGGCAGCAGACGTTTATTCAAACACTCTTTCACGTAAATTTCACGAAAATGCTGCTTTTCAAGCCACAGGTACAGATGGCTTGCCAAACCAGATATTTCTTTGCGAACTTTGACAGTTTCGTGTGCTTGAAAATATCTGCTACCTTTCCCCTTCCTTTTGCCGTATAAAACTCCTGTCCCGGAAGCTGCTTGTAGTCGGCTTTGACGTAGGTTTCGTCGTCCATTACCACGCAGTCAAACTTCGTCAGCATCGTCGTGTACAGCCTCCAGGATCGCGCTTTGGCCGTCGTATTTTGTTTATCATCGCGATTTGGAGTCACTACCTTCTTGTAAGTCGATAGTCCGGCTCGTTTTTTGGCTCGATGCACGGTTGTAGACGATACACCCAGCTTATTTGCGGCATCTCGGAGAGATAGGTTAGGGTTTCGCTTGAAACTACCGGCAACTCTCTTTGTCGTCTCAGCGGCTTCCGGTTTTCGATTTCCCCCCGATCCAGACTTCCTGGCTGTCGACAAACGTTCCCCAAACACTTTAATTACATTTGTAACGGTTGATTCGGCAACTTTTAGCGATTTTGCCAACTTTGCGTGCGAGTAGCTCGGATTTTCGCGATGCCCGAGCAAAATTTTGATACGCTGCTCTTCTTTCTTGGACGGCATTTTGACAACTGAAGAGTGAATTCCAAAATCAAAATAGGAGCAACATTCTGCACACACACACACACCTTCAAAATGAGGGATGTTCAGGTTTTTTAAATGCAAAATTGAAAGAAATACGTCAAGTTGATATTGACCAAATTTTGACCGTATCGCCCTTTAAAAGAGGATGTAGAGTGTTTTGAGCCACGTGGAACAAGAGGTATTTGGAAGACAATCGAGCCACATCTATGGTTAAGTGGCAAAAGGAATGGAACAACTCCACCAATGATCGGTGGACCCACCGGATAATCCCGGACTTAAGTGGATGGGTTGGTAGGCGACACGGTGAAGTGAATTTCCACTTATCGCAGATATTGTCAGACCACGGCTGTTTTAGACAATACCTGCACGAATATCCTGGAAAAATATTTGAATAAGCTTCCGATTTTCCAAATGCGATTTACGTTTCACACCTTCCATCAAGTTTTGTACCGCTGTTATATCCACCTTATTCGATGCTGAACGCCAATTTGCCTTGAACGGTTTCTACTTCCAACTGTTTCTTGAGTTCTCTTGAGATTTCTCTTTACGATTGCCCAATATTTTTCAATTGGGCGCAGTTCCGGCGAGTTTGGAGGGTATTTCTCCTTGGGTAGGATTTGCACACTATTAGCGGTATTAGGTCTGCATAAAAAAGCATGGCACAGCCATGTTTCTTCAAGACAGGCTATAAACCTTTTTGGAAGCATTTCGTTACATAAGTATTTTGGTTGATCGTGCCATTTGTCACGAAACTTTCGCGTTCTAGCCCACAGGTGCAAATCTTCTGCTTAAATTTATCTTGAACCTTTCCTTTTCCTGTAGCCGTACTCTTGACCAGGGAGCTGCTTTAAGTCAGCATTGACGTGTGTTTCATCGTCCATTACGACGCAACCAAACTAGGTCCACAAACTCGTGTACAACTTATGCGCTCTTGCTTTGGCTGTTGCGTTTTGCGTATCATCTCGATTTAGTGTCACTGTAACGTTATATGTTGACAATCCGGCTCTTTGCACTATTGTGTGGGATTTTCCAAATTTGTTTCCGATATCTCTGATGGAAAGGTTGGAATCGCGTTTGAAAATTCTGGCCACTATTGTTCCGGTCACTGTGGCTTCTTGGTTTCGGTTTCGTCCTGATCCTGGCTTCCTGGAAGTCGTCACACGTTCTCCACATTCTGTTATAACATTACTCACAGTTGATTTGGCAATATTAAGTGATTTTGCCAAGTTGGTGCGGATATAATTTGGATTTTGCTTGTGCGTGCAAAATTTTGATACGCTGCTCTTCAAATAGGCGTCGAAGTAAGAAGATGCTTCGACGCCATTTTGACAACTGAATAGAAAATGGCAAAAACAAAGTAGATTTAACATCCCGTACGCATACACCTACAAAAAGAGGAGCGTTCAAGTTAATTAAATGCACGATTAAAAAAGCTACATCATATTTGAGTCGCTCAGGTTTTGACCGTTCCATCCTTTAAGGACAACAGGAGTTACACATTGAAAATGATTCATGACCTATATGACATTCTATTGGTTCACGTCAGCTGTCTTCATGTTCACCAAGGAAGTGGTTAAACCAATAAAGACGCTTTCTACGCGTGGCTGGAACCATAATACGACACATGCCGAAGCCATCATGTCAAAATCGCAAGCAGAGGTGTCAAAGCTCAGCTTAGCCAAGAAGAGGAGTTTTGCCCGTATTCATGTATTGGTCAGTACATTCTTGCTTACTTACGGAAACGGCCTAAGACTCCTTGAATTCACAAGATTTCCTCGAATTCCAAGAATGTGACCATACGTAGTACCTATTTTCAGCAAAGCCTCTCATGTATGTGCACTTGAAGATTGTGAATAATGGGATACCAAGGAAACAACCATTCCGCTCATTGACTCGCAAACACGTCTTCCCTCTGCTGCGGTTGGAACACGAAAGAGGATGAGGCGCGGTCTATCACGATCACGCGAATGTTGGAATGTTTTCTGTTGGGTGCCATAACCGTGGTATCTATGTACATTCCCGTTCCATTCTACTCAGTGACTGAGTTAAATTGTATTCCATTCTCTTCTGACGTAGGATTACATCTGTGTTTTCAATACTCGGGTACACGTTAGAATTGCGAACATTTGGAGTATCACGAAATATAGATTGAATTATTGAAATTAACGCAAACATAAGGTGATGTCTTATAATGCCAATATTTCAGAATAAATTTACTAAATACACGGTCCTTTCTATACAGGCAAACTATTCTGGGCTTTCTGTCATACTGAATAGGATTTTGGGTATGAAGCCCACCTAATTTGAAAATATCTAAGGGTTATTCAATGTTTGTATACTTTTTGCTATCACAGCCCGCTCGTTGCTGGCATGTTATGATTTCCCTATTATAGACCAAATCCCATTATAACAAGTTGAGAATGTTCTCAATTCCAAGCACTGACTAGAAGTGTTTCAGTTCGTTTTAGTGTGTTGGTTAGAGTCCCTAACTTTCAATAGGAATTTTTAAAAAGTGTTTGAAAGTGAAAGAGAAACGTCGCAGAATATGGCTGCAAAATATCAGAGCAGCAATCAGAGCGAAAAAATCTTTTAACTATTTTAAATAATAGCATGAGTTTTAAGTCGACTTTTAAACATTTGAAGAAAGTATTAAGGGTTTATTGAATTCTTGATCGAAAATTATCGTTTAAATTGATGACTTATTATCATAATGAGTTTTATACAGTTACATATTCATTACACATTGCTACGTATTCCTACGTCAACTTCGCGTACAACCACATTGAATTGTCCCTTCTTGTTTTCTCACATGAAAATTGAGTTGATCCACTTTTTTTTACGAAAATTGAGTAACATTTCCTTGTGAGAAAAAGATAAAGGAATACAATTTTATTCAGTCACTGCACGCTCAAAACAACCTCTCTTTCATTTGTATTGCTGTCCATTTTTTTCTCACGGAAAAATAGCTCAATTCTTGTAAGAAGTGGAATAATTTAATTTATGTGTGGTTCCACTTTTTATGCACCTGAGTTACTTTTCATTGACAAAAAAACGGACAGTAATACAAATGAAAGAGAACCAGTTTTAAGCGTGTGAGTGAAAAAGGAACGGGAGTGTAAGATTGGTTCAATCAACAAGGTGTGAAAAGCGTAACCGACAGTGCTGCTGGTAAACATTTTTTCATCCACACACAGATCGCCACAATAGACATTATTAAAATTTGTGACGATTCGCGACCTACAAATATTTACATACAATCAGACATCCGCGAGCGCCTCACATTCTCACAAACATTCAAAATGTTTAGAAAATTGTTATTGTTGTTTTGAAACTTATCTTATAAAAAGTAGTAACGGACCGCTTCATTATGACTAGTTCTTCTCGGTTCACTAACGTCATCATTTCGAAATGCAAAAAACTCATTTGATGTCAAAAACCGAAATAAAAGAGAGAAAAAATGAGTCCCATGAACCCAGACCTTTGCTTGGGATTTATTTATTATAAGTTGATGCTTTTTCCAATCACTTTCTGCTAGTTTGGCGAATTAGATGAAAATGGCCGAGTGATCGTCGTAGTTTTGGTGAATCAGTTTCCCGGAAAGAAAAAGTAAAACTTCAAAATGACACATTGGATCGGCAACTGGAAGGATTCTGGTGAATCCAAAGCTATTGAAATTACTGTTCGATCTCGAACAGCACACGACGTGCTTGCTGTTGTGTGAATAGCGTCAAACACGCATCCCCCCCTCCAGGAGCGTACATTATTTCCACCCATTTGAGAGCGGCTAGCAGAGAAACAGCCTGATGCTGTTATTGTAGCTGAAGTGAGCAGCGTGGAACATCACTGTCGGCGCGCCGTATCTATGCACCATTGTAATGTTGCGGTGCGCACGGCACTATTGATCCGTACTGCGTGTCCCCTCTAAAAGGGAAGGGACGCATCGATGCATATAGTTTAGTGGTGTTTTGTAGATGTACTTAGATGTATCGGTACCTACCGAGCCTCTCGGTGGAAATAAATTGAATCAAAACCAAAGTAGTCCGCTCTCTGTTGTTTGTCGTCGTCTCTCAGTAAACAAAGTTAAATCACAACGTAGGGCCTGATCAAGCCCTGGGCGAAACATTGGTGCCGTGACCAGGATAGAGATTTCTGTTCCACCATCGTGTTCGTAATCCAAGTGAAGCCAAGCGCCATAGTGAGCAGAAGTCGTTATTTAATTTCCGCCATCGTTTTTGGGCAATCAAGCGCCATTCCCCCTAAGAAGATTCCAGAGTGCAAAATGGTTTCCGTTGTTCCAGATTTTCAAATAATACAAGACCTGTTCTAATCAGGCACACGGTACGTGTGATTCCATAGTGCACAGGATTTTTCGCGGGTACCTTGTGATTTGTTTTCGATTTTCATTCCAAATCCAGTATTAGATGAGAAAAGGTTCTCCAAAATTGTATTTCTACAAGTTAAAAGTGTGAATAAAGTCCATTCCCCAGTCATTGAAAGTAACCCTTTTGAAGGAAAAGTGACGCCTAGTGGGACATAGCAGCAGCTCTAGTTTAGAGCTACTTCACACCCAATATTCGTTTTATTGCCCAGAGAATTACTAATATACTTTTAGTTTCTGAGATTTACGTCTTCAAAATGAATGTTGGAGTCGTAAATCGGTCATAATGGCAGTAAATTTTGTATTCTGGCAGCTTGATAAATTACCAAAAGAAAACTTCAGAAGAACGGAACAGACCAGGCATAAGATCGTTTGCATCTCATGATTTGTTAGTGAAATTAATTTTGATCCTCTTATCCGATGGCAAGTGCACTGATTTTCATATGCGCAGGCTTTATTAAGCTTAGTAGGTTTATTATTTATTCATTTATTTAACAAGCCGAGTTGTGGTATTTAAAGAATTTAAATTGATATTTCCCAACAAAGATAACAATTATTCATTATTGAATAAGTGCTTATTTAGACAAAACTTTGCTTCTTTAGCAGAAAAATAACTCATATTCATGGGCCAGATAGACCTTGTAAAATTAAAATAATAACCTACTGTAAACCAGTGTCAAATCATCGTTCACTAGTTCACGACAAAATCTAGACACTCCTAAATACGTATATCTATGGAAATACTTCATCAACGCGTGAAATATTTCGCATACCGATGAACGTTTGTCCGTTAATTGTGTTAAATCAATGTTTGGTGATACTACAAGCTTTAGGATCGAATATGGCATCGAACGAAGAGCAAGTACGAAAAGCAATTGCGTGCGGTCGCAATGAAAATCCGGATCTGCCAGTAAGAAAACATTCGAAAAAGCTCGGTTTTCTGCAGGCACTGTCCATAACGTTCTTAAATCTTTCGAAGCACGTTTGACAATGCGATGTTTATAATATAAAAATGACTACATTTTAGGACCCAACTTTTTACAAATTCTGCTTTCAGTTTTAGGCTTCAGTTGAAGTTAAAGAAAATAATTTAGATGATAATCTGAAAACAGATGTCTGAAAGTCAGGTTGTGTGTGTACTGCCAAATGATTTCTTTATAATTTTTTTAAGAAACTTTTCCCAAATGTTCTATGAAAAGTTCTCAGCCATTGCTTGAGAAATTCCTTTTGGCGTTTCTATATGTATTCTTTAGGAGTTTGTAGCCATTTCTCCAGCGATTCTTTCAGCAGTTTCTTCTGGCAGTTCATTGGCTGTTGTGTTAAACTTTCTTGTGATGACATTTATGGTGGAATTCCTGAACTCATGAAGTTTTGGAATTGTAAAGGAATCTTTGGAAGACACCTGAAAGAACCAAAAACTATAAGGTAATTGCTGAAATAATTCTTGGAAAAAAACTTTGATTTATTGAAGAAATTTAAGAAACTTTGTTTGCACGAGTTTCATAATCTCGTGTATTCAATTCTCCACGTTAAATATTCTGCAAGAGGTTTTGTAGAATTATTTATAAGTTTTGTCTAGAATGTCTGCAAGGATTCTTAGATATAAATCTCTAAACATTTCTTCAAGTATTCCGCTGGAGCAGTGTTTTTTTGAAGTTCCTCAATCGATTGCTCCACAAAATTCGACAGAGTTTCCTACAAGGATTTCTATAAAAATATTGTTCTTCTAATTTAGAAATATCTTCATGCATTCATGAAGAAAATAGAAGAATGTTCTCGATATTTATTTTTGTTATTCGAAGCATAATATTTTGAAAGTTATTTTTGGTTATTTTTAATATCATATTGCCGTGCGAAAACCTATATATCGACATGGAATTTTCATAAGGGCCAATGTCGCAAACGTAAACAATGGCTTCTTCCGCAAATTTCTTGAAAATGCAAACTCACTCAAGTAAATTACAACTTCTATTCTTCTATTCGCTTCTGTACAATCATCGTGGTAATTCCCTATGATTAAGTTAGCATTCTCGAGAAATTTGCGGTAGAAGCCATTGTTTATTATTGCGACCCACTGTCCCCTTATGAAAACTCCATTTCAATATATATTAAGCAATTGTTGAACAATACCAGATCGATGGCACGATTACAAAAAAGGCTTGTTGGCTGTCGATCAGATGGAGCATCGGTAATGATGGGTTCTGACCAATCCGTTAAAAAGCTGCTGAAACGTGTCAGTCTGCGTGATAATTATCAAATATACTTGCTATTTTTTGATTCTTTGTGAAAGCTATACATGTAAGAAGCTGCCACTGGAACAGTTGATGCAAGATATTTTTTTTA